>RBNK01002410.1:0-11134 GCA_003990785.1 Endogone sp. FLAS-F59071 | reverse complement strand
AAAAAAAAAAGAAAGTAAAAGCGAGTCCAGGTCTTCAGTTATATATTTTTTTCGACACCCCCCTCTTGGAGTCTATTTTATTCAGTTATTTATTTATCGAACAATTAATTTATTTATTTTATTCTTGATCGATTTCACTCTTTTTTTTTGCATTGAACAATAATGCATTCGATCGATTTTCATTTGATGTACATGTACATTTCATTTATTACCTCAGTAACTTTTTCCCTTTTATTCAGATCGGACATTATTATATCATTATTATTATCTTTTTGGTGATCTTCGATAGACACTTATTTCATTTATTTGTGTTTGGACATTATTCGATATATTATTATTTTATTATTCCTTTTATTTTATTTCATATCCAAGAGTCATTTGTTTATAGAAACATGATGAGCTACTTCTTTATTTAGTAATATCCTTATCAAGAATAGTATTTCCTTATTTTTATATTTTTGGTTAACTTCGATGGATTTAACCGACAGATTTAACTGAAGACTCGGTGACAATGTTATGCTCACTACCGCATGAATCATGCATACAATTTTGGAGACTCGCATTCAGAGGAGCTTATTTTATTAGCTTCTCTCATATATCGCCAATTCACTTACAAGCTTATTTTATTCCCTTTGTCTCGAGGACGAGACATTCCCAGTTGAGCCCCCAGATGTGACGGCCAACCCCCAACTTGACTGATTTTTACAAATTTTGTACTACGCTTGATTTAGGAGTTACCATAACATTCTGTACCCTTCCATTTTTAGTTATTGACAACTTTTATTTCTGCTTGACGACTTTTATTTCTACTTGATAACTTTTATTTCTGCTTGATGACTTTTATTTCTACAAAATGCCACCACCAGAGTCATTACGTATTCTTCGCAACAATTGGATTGTAATTTTCATAGCGAAGTCCTTATTAGTTGTTCTTTAGTCTTTCAATTTGTATAAATACCCCCTCTATTTCTATCTAAATAAATCAGTTTGCACAGAGTCTTGGAATATCTCAATATCAGTCATAGTAAAGCCTGAAGAGCACAGCACGAAGCTGTAGTAAGGATACATAAAGGGAGATATTGCATCCATAATTCTGAGCATTCTCACTTGGTACATACGAACGAACGAATGAATAACCAGTTATTAGTACATTTGCCACAATATATATTCTTTTAATTCATACTTAGTTAACAAGTATATAGACCATGTTTCTTGAGAAGAACTCTTTTAAATAAATTAGTAAAACTTTAACTAGTTTACAAACTATTTTACTAAGAGCTATAAATAGAATACTTTAGAATAATAAAATAAAATATATACAAACTAAATATATCCTAGATATAAATCTATTAACAAATACAAACTGATAATATATAAACTAAGACTTTATGTAAACAAAATACCATTAGGTGAATATATATCACAGTTATATAGATACAAATAAAAGCAAACTGGTGTAAATATAAATTAGTTATTATAAATATGAACTATTTAAAAATATTTTCCTAATAAAGATATAGCTAAGAGTAAGAGTAAGAAGAAATAAAAGCTTAAACTTATTCAAAAGTTTGTAAAAAAAAGCTTTTAGATATTTAGATACTTATAGATTATATCAGAAAAATAGTTAATTAGTCTACAAACTATTTTACTAAGAGCTGCAAACTATTTTACTAAGAGCTATAAACAAAATAGCTATGGATATAGATACTAGTTATAGACTATAAACTATTATTGGTGAATAGTTGCAAACTATCCTAGAACTTTACTAGAATAATATCATGAACCTCAAACACCTCTAGAACAATATTGTAAACTACAAACTGGCTAGAACAGCCTGTGAACAGCTTGTGAACAGCCTATAAGCATAGATGCTAGTCATAGACTATGAACTGAAAATAGTTTCCTGATGCTAGGTTTTACTAATATTGAGAAATAAGTAAAGAAGTATAAGTCTTATAGATAGATTCCTTTGAATTGGGTAAATGAATAATAGAATATTACTATAACTTACTAGAAATTGCTGAAATCATCACATTGTTAGTTAAGAACTTAGAATTATCATCAGTTAGAAACTCTATCAAAAATCACTGGAATCAAGGAACTATTATTAGTCAGAATGCTATCAAGAATTGTTATCCAAATTTTTACAGTAATCAAATTATGGAATTGCGAACCGTAGCACTAAACAATTTATATATACCTGTATAAATTATTATCACGTGACAAATCCATGTTGTGACTTTTTTTCCTTGTAACTTTAGAATATTGGGAAATAAACCAATGTACGAAGGGTTTTTTAAATTCATAAAGCCTTAGGCCCTCAAAATTTTGGTCGGGACTAAGTGTACGTCGTATTTGGCAAAATTTTGTGACTTATCGGCGCACCGTATTTTTTTTAACTATTTCCCTCAGAACCACTTGTTCATATGGCGATTATTTTTGAAGGCGGACCAAAAAATAAAGAATTGGTCCGTCTTCCACCGAGCGAGGTCACGTGCGTACGAAATTTCGAAATTTCGTGGCGGCGGATTTCGCAAGGTTTGAAACGCCCTAATATTTCCCACATATACCAAGTTACACATACAGTATTTTGTCCCCTTCCAAGACACAAGTATAAGAAACAAGATGCCATTGTCACCCCTTCTTCAATATAAAACCAAATAGCGGGTAAACTCGACAGATTTTTTTTTTTTTTTAATTAAAAAAGAAAAGAAAAAGGTAGCATCCTTAATTAATTAAACCAAGTTTAGTAACAATTTGACATTCACGAAAAGAGCTGGATATGGCGAAAACAAACCACGTTTATGAATAGCCGCCGAAGCCTTTAAACTTTATCACAGGACTAGGTAATTTCTCGCCAGTCAACGACAAGAATATCCCCCTTAAATCACTACCCTCCCGATTGTCGGATTGTTGATGTTTCATAGGATTTCGGCCCAACCAACATGGATCGGTGTTTCAACAGTGCAAAGTACGGCGAAAAGAAGGTCATACTTTTCAACTCGAATCCTAGAACCATGAGCATTTTTCTTTTTTGTACAACGCCGTACATGTGACATGGCGACATGAAATTGCATGCAATTTTCTGTGGTCAACAAGTCCTTTTGTGTATGTACTTTCTTTCTTTTTCTAATAGAAAGTCCGCAAAGGCCATCTACAATTAAATTAAAAAGAGAACTTTAGAGTAGATATGCCGTAGACAGACTAAACGGATTGGGCGTAGGAATTAAACTTCAGATTAGTCGCACATGTTTTTTAATTACATATAAGGCTTAATCCATAAAAACGTGACTCATACACTATTGTGAATATCCCCGGCCCGCAGCATTCATTTGCGATGTTTTTCGAGCGATCAATCGCGAGTCGTCATGACACCATCGAAATTGTTGTAGACCACACATAATTAATTTATATAAACTTGAGCAATGAGTCTAGTACTTCATTCAAGTTGACCATAGAGTCTGGTGTATTTGAATAAATTACGTACGCAGGGTGTTGTGGCGCGGTGGGATTTTGTTATCCGACAAATATGGAAATTACCTCCTTAATGGAACTCCTATACCGAGGCTGAATTTTTCTGTATGTAACGCGACGACGAGTGGCGTTCTATAATAATGTTTGATGTCCGCCTTTATCATATGGCCTGATCGCGGAGCCCCGAGCGCTGGCACAGTTCGATCAGCCACCTAATTTCGTTTAGTCCTAAAGTGGGTAGCGAGATGAAATTTGTATCAGTCAGTAAATTGTTGCCCAGTATGGCCATGCGGCGCTGCTGAAACTGAACCAGGGTCCCTCTTCCCCTGCGTGCTTTTGAATCCGCAACAGAATGAGTATACAACGCAAGCGGTCAGGCCGGCCGATGAATTTAAATCTAAATTTGGTCTAAGACCCGGCTTTGGTCAAGGAATCTGTATCACCGAGCCTTCCAAAGTAGGTTATGCAATAATTAATTACCTCGATTTCCTCAATTTCCGGAAATATGTTCCATATTAAGTATCGCGTCGGAACATTCATCCCCGAACCATAGCTACAATATAAATAGAGGTTAAATGCCTGGAGCTAGTTTTTCTTAGCCAAACCCATCTCTTTCAAGGCTACAAACAGCCGCCCCTATCATCCCTTCATCCGCTAATTGGCCCCAGCACCTTCTTTGCACAATGAAATTCGCTGCCCCACTCATCACACTTGGTCTGCTCTGCAGTACCCTCGTCGAGGCTGGTCGTCTTCACTCCATCTCAAAGCGTGCGACGAATCAAGACGCGCGTGGCTTCATCGTTCAGTTCCATGAAAATGTGAACAAAGCGGCGCCCGTAGACCTGCACAGCAAATTCGTGAGTTCGTTGACCTCCAAGGGTCACAACGTCGAAACCCGTCAGACGTTCCACAGTGATCTATTTACCGGTATCTCAGTGAATCTCAATACCCATGAGGCACTGTACGATATCCTCAACGATCCGAGGGTTTCGGATGTCTATCCTATCGTAGTTTATAAGCGTCCTCAAGTTACAAAGGTGAACGTTCATAACAACGGCCCTGATCTGTATTTCACCCATAACCTTACCCAAGTGAACGAAGTCCATAACAAGCTCGGTTTCACGGGCAAGGGTATTAAGGTTGGCATAATCGACTCTGGTAAGTGTAACGCTCAAATAAAATAACAAGAAATTTGATTTCAATGCCGTTTTTTTTTTGTTTGTTTTTTGTTTTTTGTTTTTTGTTTTTTGTTTTTTTCCTCCTTTGTACTAATAAACACATTATTTTGCTTAACCTACCGACAGGTGTCTACTACCTTCACCCTGCTCTCGGCGGTGGTTTCGGCAAGGGTTACAAGGTCGCCTATGGTTATGATCTTGTGGGTGATAAATTCGATGGCATCAATATGACCACAATGAAGCCGAGTCCCGATCCTTTGGATAACTGCGGCGCCCACGGGTATCCTACTGCTGAGGGTCACGGTACTCACGTTAGTGGTATCGTTGCTGCCAGAGATCACGTTAAGGTATGCGCTGCTTGTCGATTTTCTCTCAAAGTCTCTCTTGCTGTTATTTATTAATCTAGTTTCCAATGGTAATCTTTTTATAGAACTTTGTTGGCGTTGCGCCCGACGCCACCCTTGGGATGTGGCGCATCTTCGGTTGCGAAGGCGGCTCTCCCAACGATATTATTATCAAGGGTATGGAGATGGCTTACCAGGTACACATCAATACAAATTTTTTTTAGGACAGTGACGCTATCTCAACCCATTGAAATCCTGTGCTAAAATAATGTATTTCAATGTAGGCGGGTATGGATGTCATCAACTTGTCTCTCGGTGGCGGCAGCGGCTGGGAAGAGGATCCCGCCTCTGTATTTGCTGATAAGTTAGTTGGCCTCGGCAAGAGTGGTAAGCAAAAGTTCCTCAAATACGACTACTTACTAGTATCGATAAATCACTGTTCTAATAGATTTATCCAACCATCTTCGTGTTCCTTAATAGTCGTCATTGCCATGGGTAACGATGGTTCAGGTGGTATCTTTCTAGCTTCCGGCCCGGGTACCGGCCGTCGTGTCCTCGCTGCTGCATCGTTTGACAATCTTGCCCTTCTCGCAAACGGGCTCACTGTTTCGACTATTCCCGGTGAAGTTATCGGTGAGTAACAAATAATAAATCAAACCGTCAACATGCCCCGAATATATAAAGCTAACGACTTTTGTAACTCGCATGAACTCAGCTTACCTCGGGCCAACCACTCCCCTGACCATCAAGAATGCAGTTATAGTCCCCACCTCTGGTACTACTACCGACGCACAGGACGGGTGTAATACAATCTCCCTGGATTTGAAAGGCAAGGTTGCCCTCATCCAGCGCGGTACTTGCGCATTCGCTGAAAAGGCTGCCAACGCCCAAGTTGCTGGCGCCATTGCTGTGATTATATATACCAGGGAAGGTCAGCCTGCGATGGCGCCGAGCGTGACCGGTGGTTCGGTCAACATCACTATTCCTGTCGTCGGTATTTCCCATGACGATGGTGTTGCCATCTTCAATACCCTGAGCAAGAACCCCACAGTTTCCTTTGGTGATGTGAGTACCATGGTGGCTATTCCTACCGCTGGTACCGTCTCTGACTTCTCCACCTGGGGTCCAACCAACGAGCTCCAATTGAAGCCCAATCTTGGTGGTATCGGCGGCAGCGTGTTCTCGACTCTTCCTGCCTACCTGGGTTACTATGGCACCTACTCTGGCACCTCGATGGCTACGCCCTACATTAGTGGATCAATTGCTCTACTTTTGCAAGCCAAGGGTCTACACAATGGGCCTGCGTATGTCACCGAGATCTTCCAGAATTATGCCAAACCTTCCGTGGTCTACAACACCAGCTACATTGATAACCCGATCCATCAAGGTGCCGGTCTGATCCAAGTTTTCGACGCCATCGAAGCTGCCACGCATGTTACACCCGCAGAGCTCAGCTTCAACGACACACAGCACCATATCAAGTCGCAGGACATCACCATCACCAACACCGGCAAGAAGCAGACCACCTATCAGCTCGCTCATCTTCCGTCTCTCGCCGCCGCTGGCTATAACGTCGACCAGGCTGGATTCACCCCGATCGAACCTGCCGGTTACGACACGCCCGCTGCCACTGTCAAATTCTCTTCCAAGGTCGTCACGCTTAAGCCCGGTCAAAGCGCCAAGGTCCTTGTTACAGTCTACCCGCCCCAGCTCAACCACACATACCACGAGATTTACGGCGGTTATCTTGTCGTCTCGCCCCAGGGCGCCTCGCTCAAGCCCGTCCACATCCCTTACATTGGTATGGTCGGTAACATGCACGATCTCCCGATCTTTGACACAGCCAAGGGCTATCCCGTCATCCAGAACCCAGACTACTCTTTGCTTGGGCCCAAAGACACTGGTGTTTACTCCATGGAAGGCTTTGATTTCCCGGCTATCGTCACCCGCCTACTGACTGGCACTGCCCACATTAAGATAGAGATCGTCAACCCTTACGCCAAGAAAGTCGTTGGTTCGCTGGCCAACAATCCAATGTATGATTCGCCTTCCAACTGGCTTGTGCGCAACACCGTGGATGCCCTCCAGGGTGATGGCATCAACACCACTTGGGTTTGGGATGGCAGAGCTGTTCCGGTTGGCCAGACAAAGCCAATAGATGTTCCCAATGGGATTTATCACATCGTTTTGAGCGCACTGAAGGTCTTTGGTGATGTTAAGAATTCCAAGGACTGGGTTCACTGGCTATCGCCCAAGATTCAAATCAAGAGGAACTAGATGGAAAAATCAAGAACCTGTGCCTTTTTTATTATTATTTTGCATATCATTTTCGTTGTATACTTGAGCTAGGATCTTTCAATAGAGCTTCATAAATCACTTGTAATTGTAATTTAGCAAGGGACTCTAAAATCATAATAAAACCTGGCTTGCCCAAAGCCTTCAAGAATTTTGCGTTGGTCAACATCCATTGCGGTATAAAAAAAAAAATGAAAAAAAAACCGCCGGTTTCAAATCACAAAAAGCCTTTTCCCCATAAAAATTGCTCTGCTTGCATTCCAACCATGTCAATTAGACAACAGTTTTAGCTTAAAAGACGACATCGCTCGCGTCCATCCAGAACGGCTCGACTTTTATAATGTGACCATCGTGTGTTCCGATGGCTTCGAGGTTGGTACTTGCCATCCATGTTCTACAGCAATATGCAAGAGGCCACTTCACACAAGGTTGTCCTTTGCAACATCAAGTCCGTGACTTTGCATGCTGTCCTTCAATTATTCATACTGAAAAAATCAACTCAATGGCTATCTTCGTGGTGGTTGACGTATACCGCCCAGCCAACTTTCTCCTCCTTCCCAACCTTATGAAGCTGGTGTTGGATATATTAAAGACTTTGAGGTTGCCGGGTCGCTCCTTAACGAGGCCATCGCATACCTACCCTGGAGTGACAACACTAAGGATCTGTACGATGTCCTCCTCAAATTCATTCGCTCGCTGTCAGTGACTTGAACAGGCTTTCTGAAGATGCTCTCTAGCTGCTTTTTGTAAAATTCACTAAAGAAACAGAATTCAATACTTTGGAAATACGACCTGCTGCTCTGTATTGTTGAGTAGGCCTGGACACGCAACACAACTGCACCATCAGCTGTCGAACGCCGCACCGTTTTTGATGCTATCAACCATATCCAGCACTAAGATAATTGTCAAATTTTCATATGTCACAGTAGGATATTTATTTAAGGGAGGGCGGTAACCAAATCATGTTATCGAATTGACGAAAATGCATGATTAATGATATCAGGGGACACCCACTACTTGGACACAATCTTTTCTGTTCTCACCCTCTGCATCGAAACAAAAGAGGGATCTGAGCGTTAAACTGGTTCTCACCAAATACGGTTGTGCATGGGTCATGACTTGTCTTTGTCAAAACTGACAACCAATTTACAAGAATGACAAGAGAATTAGCTATTGAAATTTGACAGCGTCAGGCTTTCTCTACTTAAAGGGAAGTATACCTTACCACAATTAACTTGAACCAAACCGCTATGGGCTCCAAGGACGTCGATTTTAGTGGCCTCACCGTAAGTTCCTCACAGTAAGCTCATCGAATAATGTTTACGCATTTGCAATTCTTCTTTAACCCTGCACTCGCAAATAGATTGCCTTCAAATCCTACCACGGAACTTACTTGTGCGCCTACAATGGTGATAAAGCACATGTGACTACGAAACCACACTGTAAAACTTGGGAGCAATGGTCTGTTATTGACAAAGGCAATAATATAGTGAGCCTTCGCTCTTTTCATAGCACGTTCCTCCGAGCTTGGCCAGGTGAACGAGCGAAGGTGAGTTATAACATGAGTTTGGAGTTTTAAAAGGGTTGGAACTCGAGGCATGTAGTATAACAGTCGAGAAATTGAACGCTTTCACTCAATTACATTGTTTTGACCGTTGTGTAATTTCCTTACCTTTGATCCTTTGATATACCTACCTAGGTGGGCTTGCACAATAAGGATGAACTCGAGGAGACTTTTAACATTCTCTCGCTCAAAAGCGGCCTGTACGCAATTCGGTCCGTTCCTCACGGAGGCTACGTGTCATCATACCCAGGTTTGTGACAATTAGCAACGATAGCTTTAGTGAATCGTGCACGTTTATTTTTAATGCCATTAATTCTTTTTTTTTTTTTTTTTCTCCTTTGGTGCTCCGAAAACAGGCAATGATGCCAAGATCGACATGGCATCTGATATTCAAAATTGGGAGGAGTACTCCATCAAGATCGTTTCGAAGCTTGACTCTATCAAGAACGTCATATTCAGTTTGGACAAGCCACTATTGCAGACCGCACCAAAAGTCCTCTCCAGCATCTCCCTCAAAAACCAAAATTCCAAGCTTGCAAGTGTAAATCACGACTTCAATGTGGAGATACCGTTAACGTCATCCTTTACCCAAAAGTATGGTGTCAAAATCGCTTCAAAGACATCGATTACAGCTAAGCTTCCACTTTTAACAGAAGAAGGTAAGCGGTTTCTCTTCTTTTTGCTTCACACCGGAGCGTAAATTTAGCCTAATCGACTATCTTCCTCTTTTCTTCCCGTCGATGGATAATTTAAACAGGCAAAATAGGTTTATCAAATGAAGTGAACATTGATTGGACACCTGGTCGGGTGATAACGAATACCAAATGTATCACCTCGACGGTATTTGCTGAAGCCCTGCCACAATCCTCCCTCAAGATTTCGCTTTCCGCCTTCGAAAGTGTCGTGGAGATACCTTGGTCGGCCACGGCCATCTTCTCAGCCGACGAGAAAGAAATTTGCAAAACTATCGGTGGGGTTTGGAATGGAACTATGGTGTACGATGTTAACTATGTTGTCGAATCAGAGAATACTATTTGATTATGTTGTTTTCTCGAGCGACACTAAAAGTGGTCAATGTTCATCAGTGAGTTTCAATATTGTTGAATGTATTTACCAAGAAATACACGAATTCAAATAGTTATATTTCAGATTCGCGTCGATCGGGAAACGGTCCCTCGCGCGTATTGCTGCTCAGGATGATTCAGCACGTAGACCTTACGCTCATATGTCCCCATCGCCTTAAGAGCCTGACGGAGGCTGTTGACAGTTTTTGACCTTTTGCCACTACACCTGCAAAAACACAAAGTGTTCTGGGGGTCACCCGTCTAAACTCCATGGGACATCAAAGGCCCCAATGGGATCAGTCAAAATGTGCAAGCAGTCTTATTCTCTCGGAGGAGGACTTCCTTCAGGACCCCCAAACACTGAAAAAATCGGTGCGAGCCTTAATTCCATGTATGGCAGACCCTAACGAGCTTTGTGAATGGGACATTATTATAGTACCCCCTTCAAATAGTACCCCACTTTGGAGAAATGGATTAAGGCCCCGGGTACTAATGCCGGAAGAATATGGTATCTATTTTTTCAACATCTTTTTTTAGTCGGACAAAAATGAATGCCACCTGTAGTTTTTCTCCCTTTTTACTCGGCTTCACAAGTCAAGAACAGTTAGATTAAGCGATTGTAAGGTATTCACATGCTCTCATTCAATAAATTCTTAGTCAAATTTACCAAAAAAAAAAAAAAAAAAAAAAAAAAAAAAAAATAGTTATTGACGTGCTCTAGGAGACGCATTTTTTAAATAGAAGCGTAACAAATATAGCGTTTGTTATTTTTGGGTGGCCAAAGTGGCCAATTAGAGATAGCTCGGGAGAAAGTGTGAAAAGTGCAGGAGGTTCGGCAACAAAGTAGCTTTTATCATTTCTAACAAAGAACCGTCGCCCCTCCACTAGTCACTGGTGAGTACTATGCATATACACTTTTACCGCTACACTTTCACTACTACGTTCTAACAATGGAATTGCTCAAATTTCCAGAATTTCACAAACTCACCCTGTCAGAACAGGTGGACCTTCTGCTCGAGATTGACCCTACTTATAACGACTGGAATAGAAACCAACTCTACTCTTGTTTGAAAGAAGAAGGTATCATAAAAAGACTCAACACATCGAAAACAATTCTACAAAACTTTGCAAGGGCCGATGGAAACCAAGGTGAGATATTCGTGTTCTTAGCATCGATCTTGCAAAGGATGATTTCTTTTCTTTTTCTTTTTTTTT
>RBNK01002409.1:0-11140 GCA_003990785.1 Endogone sp. FLAS-F59071 | reverse complement strand
ATCTCAGCCAATCAAATTTTATGAGACTACAATCAGATCACAGCATTTATCTAAGAAGAAGACAAGAAGATCAATCACTGATAATTATTGCCATATATGTCGACGATCTACTAATTCTGGCTGATTCAATGGAAATAATGAACAAATTCAAGGCAGAACTTAGCAACACATTCGATATGATGGACTGTGGCGAAATTAAACATTTTTTGGATATTCGAGTCATATATGATCGAAAAACACATACGATCACAATTGATCAAAGCCACTTTACTAATCAAATCATTATAAGGTTTAATATGACGGACGCCAAGCTAATCAGCACACCCCTTGATCCATCCATTCAACTCAAAGCTGAAGGAGGAAAATCCGCAGACTAAAGTCTATTTAGACAAATGATTGGTAGCATAATGTACCTGATGATCAGGACGAGACCTGATCTAGCTGCTGCTGTCAGCATCATCAGTCAATTTTCGGCCAATCCAATGCAAGAACATCACCACGCTCTCAAATGATTACTAAGATATATTAAAGGAACAGCTAATTATAAGCTGTACCTTGGACGTGATCAGGATCTAAGACTGATCGGTTTCAGTGATGCTAACTGGGGAGGAGACATTAACATATGATGATCAACTACAGGCTATATCTTCAACCTATCAGGAGGAGCCATCAGCTGGTCAAGCAAATGCCAATCAACTGTTGCCCTATTAACAACTGAGGCAGAATATATGGCATTAGCATATGTGACAAAAGAAGCCATTTGGCTACGCACCCTATTGGATGAGCTAGGATATTTGCCAAATTGTGCAACAACCTTATTTGAAGACAACCAATCAGCAATCGCCCTTGCCAAAAACTCAATTAATCACGCTCGATCAAAGCATATCGACATTTAGCATCACTTTATTCGAGAGAAAGTTGAATCAAAGGTGATAGATATCGTTTACATAGCGATAGATGAAATGATCGCTGATGCATTAACCAAGCCACTTGCATGACCAAGACTTGAAACATTGATCACAAAAATGGGCTTACGTAACTAACATTTTTTTTAAAAAAAATTTTATGTTCTTTATCACATTATTCTTATCACTCAAGTAGTACTTTATATATAGTTATTTGCAGTAAATATACTTCATAGATGCCATTCGTGATGTACAGTTGAACATTTTATTTCTATTTTTATTTTTTATTATTTTTTATTTATTTTTATTGAGATATATCAAGCAAGGGGAGTGTTGTAATTATTAGCTTATTATATCTCTCTCCTATCAATGATCGATGCATCAATGATCAATGCTACGTCACTCAATCGTAGCTTAGACAATCTTTGTTTTGTATCGACCAATCATAAATTAGCATTAATAAATATATGTATATTGGCTTCATTAGCCAGTGCGCTCTTTACTCCAAACACACATTCGAAGATCAAATTTCAACATTTGTAGCGTGTTGCCTTCTGTAGCTGCATTTTGATTGGTTGGCACACTAGGTGATGCATTTGTTTTGTCGATTTTTACCATCAATTTGCCCAATAGGGTTGTCAACATGTCTAATTTATCTTCCTGATTTCTGATTGTTATAGCTATCTGTTCCTGTTAATCGAGGCTAAATCCAATATTACTCTAATGGTTGCCATCTAATCCTTCATCATCATCAAGGGTTTGATATCTGTTGTCTGTTTTTGATTTAGACCGCAATCTTGTCGATCTTGTTGCTGATGACAATGTATATAGGTTGTCCATTTTATTGTATCATTGAATGCTATATTGTTATGTATTGTTTATCACATTGTTTTATCATAGTGTTGTTTGTCGCATTATTTATCACGTTGTTTGACACATTGTTTACAATATTAAATAAACACTTACTGTAATCGCAGTTATAATTGCTATGATTGCATAGATCTCAGGTTGTCGAGCTACAATTCGAGTGGCTCAGGGCTCATAACCTGTTGAAATTTGATCTTTAAATGTGTGTTTGGAGTAAAGAGTACACTGGCTCATGAAGCTAATATACATGTATTTATTAATGCTAATATATGATTGGTTGATACAAACAAAGATCGTCTAAGCTACAATTGAGTGACATATGATCGATCGTTGATGGGAGAGATATAATAAGCTAATAATTTCAACAAGATAAATACTGTGATCTGATTATAGTCTTGTAAAATTTGATTAGCTGAGGTAGTTGTCAATCTTCTGATTCCACATACGAGGTGATTGTTTTAGTCTATACAATGATCGATTGAGCTTACACATAGCTCTCAGTAATAGCTCCAATTGGTCAATTCCTTCAGGTACCATCATGTAGATCTCCTCATCAAGATTGCTATTCAGGAACGCAGTTTTTACATCCATTTGGTGAATTTCTAAGTTTAGGACTACACCACTTAATAAAAGTACTCTAATCGATGTGAATTTCGCTATAGGAGCAAATGTTTCATCATAATTAATTCCTTGCTGTTGTGAATATCTCTTAGCAACTAATCTCACCTTGTACCTAGCAACTGATCCATCAGTGTTGAGCTTCTTTTTAAATATCCATCTACATCCAATCAGCTTGCATCCCACAGGCACCTCAGGTACAATCGTCCATATATCATTATTCTTAAGTGATTTAAGCTTTTGATTGATCACTTCCTGCCAAAGCTTTGCATCAGGCAGGGAAATTGCTTCCTTGTAGGTCATTGGGTCATCGGTCGATTCAATTAAATTAGCTTCTGGCATATGATCTTGCTAAATTTATAGGGCTTCAGTATCTATCAATTGTTTGATTGGCTCCCAGGTGTTGTCATCATCATTATCATAGCCTAGCCATTTTACTAGATATTGCCTTTTTTTATCAATCTTGTGTTCTCTAATGATCGCTTTAATAATATATTCTTAATCTTCTGGGTTGACGATTGTTAGGGATTTTAATATAACAGATTCATCAAATATGATGTTGCGGCTGATCTCTATCTTCCTATTGGTTAGATCCCAGAGCCTGTATGCCTTCTTTTTATTATGATAGCCAATCATTTTAAGCTTTTTGGATCGGGGTGCCAGTTTTGACCTTTTTCCTTTGTGAATATGCATATATGCATCAGCCCATATGACACATAAGTTACTGATATCAGGCTTGTGACTGTGCCATAATTCAAATGGTGAAGCACTCTCCTTATTGGCTTACATTGGCAATCAGTCGTGTAAATATGTAGCACTTGTGGCAAGTTCAGCCCAAAGTTCGTCAGGTATGTCGGCAGTGATTTTAATGGCCCAGATTGACTCCATCAATGTCCAGTTATATCATTCAGCGATACCATTTTATTATGGTGTGTCCGGCATCATCATTTCATGATGAATTCTATTTTTGATTAAAAATTTGCATATTTCAGTATTTACATACTCTCCCCCTCCATTGGACCAGAGAATCTTCAGTTTTTGGCCCAATTGCATTTCAGTGAATGCCTTGAATGTCTAGAATCAATTGAATGTATCACTTTTGTTGTCAATAAAATATGTTGTGATGTAGTGAGTGGTGTCATTGATGAATGTTAATATATATTTTGCTCCATGGACTGATAGCATAGGCATTAGCCTATATAGATCTGAGTGCACCCTTCCAATAGGCTCCATTGATTGATTTTTTGCATATCCAAAAGGCTTGTGGTGCAATTTTGCATATTCACACCCAGCACATATTTCGATTTGTGCGGTCGGCAGCTGCACATCTCCGAGCCCTGTAACAAATTTGTTGATTGATTGCAGAGTATTTCGGCCCAGATGGCCCAGCTGGTGATGCTATAGTATATAGTCATCAATCTTGGAATCAGTGATGTTTGCTTCTAGCTCTGGTGATGTTGATAAATGAAATAGATCATCATCAGCTTGTCCGATTTTGATTTCCTCATGATCTGCACCAATTTTAATTACTGATCCGTCGCTTTTGAAGGTTATGTCATTTCCATCATGTGTCAACACCTGCATAGATATTAAATTTCTGGTGATTTCTGGTATATATAAAACTGTTGAAATTTGACCTTCGAATGTGTGTTTGTTTGGAGTAAAGAGCACACTGGCTTATGAAGCTAATATGCGTGTATTTATTAATGCTAAATTATGATTAGTCGATACAAACAAAGATCGTCTAAGCTACGATTGAGTGATGTAACATCGATCATTGATGCATCAATCATTGATGGGAGAGATATAATAAGCTAATAATTACAACACTCCCCCTGCTTAACATATTTCGATAAGAAAATAAAAGAAATAAAAAAAATAAAAGAATAAAAATAAAATGTTCAACTGTACATCACAAATGGCATCCATGAAGTATATTTACTGCAAACAACTATATATAAATACTACTTGAGTGATAAGAATGACATGATAAAGAACATAAAATTTTTAAAAAAATGTTAGTTACATAAGCCCATTTTTGCGATCAACATTTCAAGTCTTGGTCATGCAAGTGGCTTGGTTAATGCATCGGCAATCATCTCATCTATCGCCATATAAATGATATCTATTACCTTTGATTCAACTTTCTCTTGAATAAAGTGGTGCTAAATGTCGATATGCTTTGATTGAGTGTGATTAATTGGATTTTTGGTGAGGGTGATTGCTGATTAGTTGTCTTCAAATAAGGTTGTTATACAATTCAGCAAATATCCTAGCTTATCCAATAGGGTGCATAGCCAAATGGCTTCTTTCATCACATGTGCTAATACCATACATTCTACCTCAGTTGTTGATAGGGCAACAGTTGATTAGTGTTTGCTTGACCAGCTGATGGCTCCTCTTGATAGGTTGAAGATATAGCCTATGGTTGATTGTCGTGTGTTAATGTCTCCTCTCCAGTTGGCATCACTGAAACCAATCAGTCTTAGATCCTGATTACATCCAAGGCACAGTTTATAATTGGCTGTTCTTTTAATATATCTTAGTAATCGTTTGAGAGTGTTATGATATTCTTGCATTGGATTAGCCGAAAATTGACTGATGATGCTGACAGCAGCAGCTAGATCAGATCTCGTCCTGATCATCAGGTACATTATGCTACCGATCATTTGTCTGAATAGACTTTGGTCTGCGGATTTTCCTCCTTCAGCTTTGAGTTGAGTAGATGGATCAAGGGGTGTACTGATTGGCTTGGCATCTGTCATGTTAAACCTTGTAATGATTTGATTGGTGAAGTGGCTTTGATCAATTGTGATTGTAAGTGTTTTTTGATCATGCATGACTTGAATACCCAGAAAATGTTTAATTTTGCCACAATCTATCATATCAAATGCGTTGCTAAGTTCCACCTTGAATTTGTTCATCGTTTCCATCGAATCAGCCAAAATTAGTAGATTGTCGACATATATGGCAATAATTATCAGCGATTGATCTTCTTGTCTCCTTCTTAGATAAATACTGTGATCTGATTGTAGTCTTGTAAAATTTGATTGGCTGAGGTAGTTGTTGATCTTCTGATTCCATATATGAGGTGATTGCTTTAGTCCATACAATAATCGATTGAGCTTACATACAGCTCTCGGTGATAGCTCCAATTGGTCAATTCCTTCAGGTACCATCATGTAGATCTCTTCATCAAGATCGCCATTCAGGAATGCAGTTTTTATGTCCATTTGGTGAATTTCTAAGTTTAGGACTGCTCCGATCGATAAAAGTACCCTGATCGACGTGAATTTTGCTACAGAAGCAAATATTTCATCATAATCAATTTCTTGCTGTTGTGAATATCCCTTGGCAACTAATCTCACTTTGTATCTGGCAACCGATCTATCAGTGTTGAGTTTCTTTTTAAATACCCATCTGCATCCAATCGGCTTGTATCCCGCAGGCACCTCAGGTACAATTGTCCACGTGTCATTATTCTTAAGTGATTTAAGCTCTTGATTGATCGCTTCCTCCCAAAGCTTCACATCGGGTAGAGAAATTGCTTCCTTGTAGGTCATTGGGTCATCGGTTGATTCAATTAAATTAGCTTCTGGCATGTGATCTTGCCAAATTTATAGAGCTTCTATGTCTATCAATTGTTCGATTAGCTCCTAGATGTTGTCGTCATCATCATAGCCTAGCCATTTAACCAGATATTGCCTTTTTTTATCAATCTTGCATTCTCCGATGATCGCTTCAATGATGTATTCTTGATCTTCTGGATTGATAATTGTTGGGGATTTTAATATAATAGATTCATCAAATGTGACATCATGGCTGATCTCTATCCTCCTATTGGTTGGATCCCAGAGCCTGTACACCTTCTTTTCATCATGATAGCCAATTATTTTAAGCTTTTTGGATCAGGGCACTAGTTTCGACCTTTTTCCCTTGCGAATATGCATATATGCATCAGCCCATATGACGCGCAAGTTACTGATATCAGGCTTGTGACCATGCCATAATTCAAATGGTGAAGTACTCTCCTTATTGGCTCGTGTTGGCAATCAGTTGTGTAAATATGTTGCACTTGCAGCAAGTTCTGCCCAGAGTTCATCAGGTATGCTGGCAGTAATTTTAACTGCCTAGATTGACTCCATCAATGTCCGGTTATATCGTTTGGCTACACCATTTTGTTGCAGTGTGTCTGGCATCATCATTTCGTGATGAATTCTGTTTTTGATTAAAAATTCGTGCATCTCAGTGTTTACATACTCTCCTCCTCCATCTGATCAGAGAATCTTGAGTTTTTGACCCAATTGTGTCTCGGCGAATACCTTGAATGTCTGGAATCGATCAAATGTATCACTTTTATTATCAATAAAATATATTGTAATGTAGTGAGTAGTGTCATCGATGAAAGTTAATATATATTTTGCTCTATTGACTGATGGCGTGAGCATTGGCCTGCACAGATCTGTATGCACCCTTCCGATAGGCTCCATTGATCGATTTTTTGCATGTCCGAAAGGCTTGCAATGCAACTTCGCATGTTCATACCCGGTGCATATTTCGATTTATCCGGTCAACAGCCATACATCTCTGAGCCCTGTGACAAATTTGTTGATTGATTGCAGAGTATTTTGGCCCGGATGGCCTAGTCGGTGATGCCATAATATATAGTCATCGATCTTGGAATTGGCGATGTTTGCTTCTAGCTCTAGCTCTGATGATGTCGATAAATGAAATAGATTGCTATCGGCTTGTCTGATTTTGATTTCTTCATAATTTGCGCTAATTTTAATTACTGATCCGTCACTTTTGAAGGTTATGTCATTTCTGTCACGTGTCAATACCTGTACAGATATTAAATTTCTAGTGATCTCCGGTACATATAAGATATCCCATAATTTCAGCTTGTCATCGAGCTCAATTGTCCCAATATGTGTCGCATATAATTTCTCATTCCCTGCATACGTGACCAAGCCATCGTGCTCAGCCACCATCTCGAAAATCTCCAATTGGTTGAACATATGTTGCGTGGTGCCCGAATCGATGATAGCATCAATCACCAGATTTGCTTCGGCTCTTGGTTTAGTCTTTTCTTTTTCTTTTTCTGTTTTTACCTAATCGTTGAATTTATTGCATTGAAATATTCCATATTCTCCCTTACAGATGTAATATTTCCAAGGGTATCCCTGAAAATTCCCACCTCGATTGGCTCTGCAATCGCCACCTTGGTCGCCTCTATCATTATGACCTCCTCGATTGTTTCTATTATTGTTGTTATAGCCTCGGCTTCGTCCGGCACTTCTGCCTTGATTGTCGTGACTGCCGCCTTAGTAACCGCCTCAGTAGCTGCCTCGGTCACTGCCTCGGTCGCCGCCTCGGTAGCCGCCTCGGTCTGTCATGTGAGCTTCGTCGCACCTCTGCTTGTTATCCAGGTTGAACCTAATATATGCAAGTTGTAAGGCCTCCAGCATTGTCGGCATATTTTCTCGTGCAAGTATTAATTCCCGGTACCTAGGGCTTAGACCCTGGAGATATTGTGGTATAGCTTCTGTGTCAGTCATATCTTCAATTTGCGCCATAATCCAGTTGAACGCATCATTATAATCTTCAATCGATCCCTTTTGCTTCATCATCGCAAGCTTATCGCGCATTTGTAACAATTGTTCCATTGGTGCGTATTTTTGCATCATAGCCTCTTTAAGCTTATTCCATGAATCAAATTCTCCCAATGTGTTCACGTACCTCTGTAACCACATTTTAGCATTGCCTGTAATTTTACTAATCGCTGCATTGACTTCCTCCTTTTGTACTGATAGATTGGTGCTGGTGATAAATTGCTCTACAGCATCAAAGTAATCAAACAATCTGGGTGCATCTCCTGATCCATCGAATTTGTTGATCAATCTTAGGTACTCCTTCACCAGATCATTAAGCTTTGTTGATGTTGTTGGTGATAGTGATGGTGATTGTGGTGTGTTGCCTTCTGCAGCTGCATTCTAATTGGTTGGCACGCTAGGTGATACATTTGTTTTGTCTATTTTTGCCATCAATTCACCTATTAGGGTTGTTAGCATATCTAATTTATCTTCCTGATTTCTGATCGTTATAGCCATCTGTTCCTGTTGATCAAGGCTAAATGCAATATTGCTCTGATGGTTGCCATCCAATCCTTCATCGTCATTATCAGAGGGTTGATATCTGTTATCTGTTTTTGATTTAGATCACAATCTTGTCGATCTTGTTGCTGATGACAATAATGTGTATAGGTTGTCTATTTCATTGTATCACGTTATTGAATGCTATGTCATTATGTGTTTATCGCATTGCTTTATTACCGTGTCATTTGTTGCATTGTTTATCACTTTGTTTGACACATTGTTTACAATGTTAAATAAACACTTACAGTAATCACAGTTGTAATTGCATAGATGCTATGATTGTGTAGATCTCAGGTTGTCGAGCTGTAATTCGAGTAGCTCGGGGCTTATAACCTATTGAAATTTGACCTTCAAATATATGTTTGTTTGGAGTAAAGAGCGCACTGGCTTATGAAGCCAATATGCATATATTTATTAATGCTAAACTATAATTGGTTGATACAAACAAAGATCGTCTAAGCCAGGATTGAGTAACATAACATCGATCATTGATACATCAATCATTGATGGGAGAGATATAATAAGCTAATAATTACAACAAAAATGTCCCATAATTTCAGCTCATCGTCGAGCTCAATCATCCCAACATGTGTGGTGCATAGCTTCTCATTCCCTGCATACACAACTAAGCTATCATGCTCAGCCACCATCTCAAAAATCTCCCATTAGTTGAACATATGTTGTGTGGCACCTGAATCGATGATAGTACCAATCGCCAGATTTGCTTCGGCTCTTGGTTTAGCCTTTTCTTTTTCTGTTTTTACCCAATCGTTGAATTTGTTGCATTGGAATATTCTGTATTCTCCCTCATAGACGTAACATTTCTGAGGATATCCCCGAAAATTCTTACCTCGATGGGCTCCATGATCACCACCTTGGTCGCCTCTATCATTATGATAACCTCCTCGATTGTTTCTGTTATCGTTGCTGTAGCCTCGGCCTCATCTGATACTTCCGCCTCAGTTGCCGTGACTGCCACCTCGGTAGCTGCCTCGGTAGCCACCTCGGTCTATCACATGGGCTTCGTCATATCTCTGCTTACTATCCGGGTCAAACCTGATGCATGTGAGTTGTAAAGCCTCCAGTGTTGTCAGCATATTCTCCCACACAAGTATTAATTCCTAGTACCTGGAGCTTAGACCCCAGAGATATTGCAGTATAGCTTCTGTATCAGTCATATCTTCGATTTGCACTATAATTCAGTTGAACGCATTATTATAATCTTCGATCTATCCCTTTTGCTTCATCAGCATGCATTCATAACAATTGTTCCATTGGTGCGTATTTTTGTGTTATAGCCTCTTTAAGCTCATTCCACAAATCAAATTCTCCTGATGTATTCACATGCCTCTGTAGCTACATTCTAGTATTGTCTGTAATTTTACTGATTGCTACGTTGACTTCCTCCTTTTATACTGATAGATTGGCACTGGTAATAAATTGCTCTATAGTATCAAAGTAATCAAACAGTCTGAGTGTGCCTTCTGACCCATCAAATTTGTTGATCGATCTTAGGTACTCCTTTGCCAGATCATTAAGCTTTGTTAATATTGTTGGTGATGGTGATTGTATTTGTATTTGTAGTATGTTGCCTTCTGTAGCTGCATTCTGATTGGTTAGCATGCTAGGTGATATATTTGTTTTGTCGATTTTTACTATCAATTCGCCCAATAGGGTTGCCAGTATGTCTAATTTATCTTCCTGATTTCTGATCATTGTAGCCATCTGTTTCTGTTGATCGAGGCTAAATCCTATATTACTCTGATGATTGCCATCCAATCCTTTGTCATCATCAAGAGTTGGATATCTGTTATCTGTTTTTGATTTAGATCGCAATCTTGTCAATCTTGTTGCTGATGATAATGTGTATAGATTATCCATTTCATTATGTTGTGTTATTGAATGCTATATTGTTACATATTGTTTATCACATTGCTTTATCATGATATTATTTGTCATATTGTTTATCGCATTGTTTGATGCATTGTTTATAATGTTAAATAAACACTTACTGTAATTGTAGTTATAATTGCTATGATTGCATAGATCTCAGGTTGTCGAGCTGCAATTTGAGCGGCTCAGGGCTCATAACCTGTTGAAGTTTTAATCTTCGAATGTATGTTTTGGGAGTAAGGAGTGCATTGGCTTATGAAGCCAAATATGCATATATTTATTAATGCTAATATATGATTAGTCAATACAGACAAAGATCATCTAAGCTACAATTAAGTGACATACAATCAATTGTTGATAGGAGAGAGAGATATAATAAGCTAATAATTTCAACATATACAAGCTATAAAAGAGAGTATAATTTAGCTTAGGAGACTTAATAGTTCTATCCTCCCTACCCTAGTTTACTAAAGCAAAGTTAAAGTCTACTAAGCTCAACAAATATAGCTTAAAGAAGGATATAGAAAAGACTATAAAGGATGTTGTAACTTCAAGAGAGTAAACTTTGGTAGAAGAACTAGTAAAGCCTACTCACTCTCTTGGAGTAGCCCTTTTATTATAATCCTAAGACATATGTTTTATATATCATAAAATAATAATATTATTACTATTGTTAAAGAGATATAAGTGCTTATATCTTCA
>RBNK01002408.1:0-11144 GCA_003990785.1 Endogone sp. FLAS-F59071 | reverse complement strand
TTATCAATGATCGATGCATCAACGATCGATCATACGTCACTCAATTGTGGCTTAGACGATCTTTGTTTGTATCGACCAATCATAATTTAGCATTAATAAATACACGCATATTGGCTTCATTAGCCAGTGCGCTCTTTACTCCAAACACACATTCGAAGATCAAATTTCAACAGGTAACCTTTGGGGACTTTATATGCTTGCCTGCTCTGGAGTTGGGAGACCCTGGAGCTGGTTTTGCACCTTAGTCCTATAGTTCTACGTACCTAACTATTGTGATGGAACATTTTGTGATAATATATAATTTGATCATGTGAGATTATAGTCATATGACTTGAAGTGTTACTAAGACTTGAAGTGTTACTGAGATCCATAATTACATTATAACTTAAAATAGTATTTTGATCAGATATATTATTTCACTGCCTAATTACATTATAATCTGATATATTATTTTAGTATATCTTAGCCAATTAATTTGTACCTTATATTTAGCTGAGCCAATCAGAAATTCAAGTAGTAACCTGAGTAGTTGCCCATAGCATCTTGTAATTTCTTATAAATACTCTGCTTACAATTATCAATAAAATTCGGACTGCAACAAGCTAAGGAAGCTTACAACAGACAACCTGAGAGATACTAAAGCCTTACTCAAGGAGTAAGCAATTGAGATAGTTTCAAAATTCTACTAAATACACTTTATTTAATCGATCGCACTTAAATCTTGCTAGTTAACACCTACACCAATATATACCCTTCTTAAGATGCTACCGCATAAACTGCTAAGACCCCTAAAAACATATTTTCTGCACTTGCTCAACTCTGAGTATTTCGCCATTAATATATTTTAGTCTGTTACAATTGGTGCCAACTGGCAGGAAATCAATCAATATCTCAACCGATTTATTACCTATATTGCATAATCGAACTTGCCAAAACCCATAGTAGAAGATAAAAGCAAGAACGGCATTACCACCACCACTGCCCACACTACTACAACTACCTAGAAGAAGGCCTCAAGAAGATAAAGAAACTATGATAAACAGACTACCTACCTTTTATGGATATACTAAGGAATATGTTTGAGAATTCCTGGATGATTTGGAAAGCTACTTCGCAGCCAAAGGAATGGTCAGCACTCGATGGATCTCTATCCTGGTTGCCCAACTTAGAGAACCTGCAAGAGAAGCATACCATGTGGCCCTAACAGATATAGCAGCCACTGGACTAGGAGGATTACTCCTTGCAGCCACAGCAGCAGCTGGAAATACACCCCCCGCCACAGCATTAGCCACTGCTCATTGGAATGTTACAAGAGCCTAGTTAGAAGAAAAGTACTTTACTGAACAGAAGCGAGAATCAATCAAGGAACAGCTATTCAACATGAAGATGTCAATCAACCAGTGCCCAGAAGACTGGGTTACTACCATCGATCAGTATATGCAACTCTGTGGAGAAACCAGCCCAGTTGTGTGAGAAATGGTGTTCATAAATGGCTTACCTGCAGATCTCCAATACCATATCAAGAGGTTTGGCCCTTGAAGAATGGAGGAGAAAGTCAGAATAGCATAGGCCTTTTGGGATACCGAAGCAGGACATTCAGCATCCCTATATGATAAATTACCACAAGATCTATGCAGGAAATTCAGTACTAGAATACCCATAGTTCAAATGGTATCTGCATCAGCCAAACCACCTGAAGAGGACATCATAAAACTGACGGTGGTAGCAAAAACAGGAAAAACAACATACGAAGATAAAATGGAAAAGATTACCAAGATATTCTCAGAAATGACAGCATACATAGCCGATCTTGAAGCCAAGGTAATCTGCCAGAATAGGCAACCGAGAGAGACCTTCGTGGCCAAAGAACACAACAAGACTGAAATAAATTACTTTCTCTGTGGAAAACATGGTCACTTTGCCAAAGATTACCGAACTAGAAGTTAGAAGGAAGGATGGAAGAGAGAGGAGGTAAAGAAGGCTGACCATACCAATGTAGCACAAGAAATCGAAGAAGAAGATGAAGAATTCAGCGAAGAATATCTGGAAGCATATCCTGTCGAAGCAGTCAGCTGTACTACTACTAGGAAGACTCTCTACCCAAGGAAGAAACCGATCCAGGAACCTGAGGTTGTTATCGAAAAGCCTAAGAAGCCAACATAAAGGCAACAGTTGAATGAGGATCAATGGGACAAAGCCTTCAAACAAATAATGCAACCTGGTGAGACAGTTACTTCAACCACTGGAGATGAAGAAATGACGGATCAAGAAGAAAATAAGGAGAAGAAGCTCAGGAGGGTTAGAGAATTCGAATATAACCCGTGGCAGGATATTGCCAGTCAAAAGGCTAACATTACCTTTAGACAACTCTTTCAGATCCCACCATCAACGAAGCAAAAGATGAAGATGCAGATTACCGAAACCAAACCAACCATCCGATTCGAGGAAGTTAACACTACCAAAGAACAAGAAGAGTGAACCTATACCTCATCCACCTATTTACAATGCAACATTGGAGGATTAGTATGTTCAGTCATTATCAACACTAGAGCAGAAGTCAGCATTATCACCAAGCATTTCCTAGACCACCTGGGATGGGATATTGATGAACCCACTACCTTTAGTTTGGTCATTGCAAGTGGAAAAAGTAGCGTACCTTTAGGAGTACTCCGAGAAGTACTGGTCCAGTTTGGAACAGAAATAATTCCCGTCAGAATGGTCATCACCGATGTATAATCCTACAATGCTATCTTAGGCAACAGCTGATTAAAGAAAGCTAAAGCAAGAATTGATCTGGATATACAAAGGTTAATCTTCGTCAACTATAGAAGAAAGTTCAGTATACCTCTGGATATTCAGAAAGGAGTAGTACCGAAACTTACTCAGAGATCCAAAGACAAAAGCAATACAGATGAAGAAATAACCCCCGGACAGATATATCTTAACATAGTAGAAGAAGAAGAAAATGTGATGATCCATAGTGAATATCGCCACCTAACGCCCTTGGAGAAGAACCAGTTGATTGAGTATAATATGAGAAATACTAGATGTTCATTCTGTGAACAATGCATCTATTGTGCCGAGATGATGTGCATCTGCAGCGATACAAAGTTGATACCTTACCAAGACATCTTGGAGATGTATTTGCCAACCGAGAAAAGAATCAAGAAACTAAGATTGTTACAGACCTGTCGAAGGACTCCACCCTCAATGAATTATGGGCTATATAATGGAGGGAACCCTTACCTATTTGCAGATAATACTGGAGAAGTATGGGATTGTTTTTGGGTGAATATTGGATATATCGGCAAAGGATGTCTTTGGGGAAATCGCAACATCTACCTATAAGGATGCTACTTGGATGAAGTCAACCCCTATGATCTTTGGGAATGCAAAAACTAGGTCAGATATCCGGACAAACCATATGATATCAATTACCATGGAACTTGGAAGGAACGTTATAACTAAGAATAAGAACAGACGATATCTGAAGAAAATGAAGATGAGGAAGTACCCAAAGAATAGAGCAATGAAGTTTACATTACTCAAATGCCTATCAAAGTCAGAGCCTTGTTCCAGAAAGAAGATGAAGATGATAGACCTACCCTGATTAAAGAAAGCGACTCAGACTTGGAAGAAGAAATCATTGCACTTGAAGAAATAATTTACCTTGATAAATGTATTAGCATGCACTATTGGTGGTGGAAGGACTTATAGCAGAACCTACCTCAGAGCACAACTCATGAACAGTGGAAGGAACCGAATATCCCTACCTTTGAAGAAGTATTCACAGTTGAGGAAAAGGATACAGCAACTCGAGTCAAAAAACTAATAGAAAGCGCAATCATACCAAAGAGAAAAACTGAGGGAGCCACAGGATACGACCTATATGCAGATGAAGATTGCACCCTAGAACTAAAATCATCAGCCTTCGTAAAAACTGGAATCACTATTGCCCTACCATCTGGACAATGTGTGCAAGTATGAGCAAGAAGTAGACTCTACCGTAACTCTGGAATAGGAGCTTTCCCCGGATTAATAGACGAAGACTATAGAGGAGAAATTGAGGTTGGATTAGTTAACCACAACTATAGCTAATTCAAAGTACACCAAGGAGATCAGATCACTCAAATAGTGATCATCAAGTGTGAACAGCAACCTTTAAAAGAAGTGAAAAACTTAGAAGAAACATGATGTGGAAGGAAAGGATTTGGATTGACTAGAAAAGCAAACATGATAATGGAAAGACTAGATGACCAGGAAAATGCCAAGAAGCACATCTACTCCCTTAACGAAAATCTGTTACCAAATCAGAAGAAGCAGTTACAAGACCTACTAAAGGAGTATGAGGATATCATCATGATAAGTTTCAAGAACCTACCAGACCAAGCCTTCTTCACTCACCATATCGATACAGAAGATGCCAAACCTATCAAACAAGCACTCTACAAATTGCTAGCCAACTATCATGACTTTGTATGAAAGCATGTTCAAGAACTATTAGAATCAGGAGTGATTATACAGTCAAAGAGCTCTTGGGCATCACCTATCAGCATAGTACCAAAGAAGGATGAATAGAGAATTGTTATCAATTATCGCAAATTGAACTCAGTCACTAAGAAGTACGCATATCCAATTCTGCACTCAAAAGACTTATAAAACATGTTGAAAAAGGCACAAATCTATTCAACCTTGGACCTATGGGCAGGATATAACCAAATCGGAATAATGCCTAAAGCATAGGAAAAATCAGCATTCGTGACGTCATTTGGACAGTATGAATTTACAAGAATATCCTTTGGACTTTGTAATGCACCCGTCACCTTCCAGGCTGCAATGAACAAGATCTTCTATAATTTGATTGGACATAGAGTGATTATGTACATTGATGATATCAACATCTATGTAGAGAACTTCGCAGAACATATGGTGATCCTAAAGGAGATATTTGAACGACTCAGAAAACATGGATTAAGGATCAAACCAATAAAATGCTACTTTGGATAAAAGAAAATTGAATACCTCGGATTTATAATCGATGGAGGAGAAATCCACCTGGACCCAAAGAAGACTGAAATTATCAAGACCTTTCCAACTCTATAAGATAAGATGACCTTATGAGGATTCTTAGGACTGGTCCAGTTCTATAAAAGGTTTATCTCTGGTTACTCTAAAATTGCTGCACCCCTGTATATGTTGCAAAGAAAGGGAAGAGCATGGGAATGGATGTCAGCCGTACAAACTGCCTTCAACCTAATCAAGGAAGCACTTACCCACGCACCAGTTATGACAAGACCAGATCTTACCAAAGTGTTTAAACTATATACAGATGCATCGTCATTTGGACTCGGAGCAATTTTAGCATAAGATGACAAAGATGGAGAACATGTGATTGCTTATGCAGGACAAGTCACCCATAGAGCAGAACCTTCCTATAGAGCTACCCAGCTGGAATGCATAGCAGTCATTTGGGCCGTACAGTACTTCTGCCACTTCTTGATTGGAAAACAGTTCACTCTGATAACAGATCACTTGGCCCTCAAATGGCTTTGGAACAAACCAAATCTGACAGAAATGTATATATGATGGCTAGCGATACTGCAGGAGTACAACTTCACAATGCAATACAGAAAAGGATGGAATCATCAGAATATGGATACTCTCTCATGCCTACCCCAAATTATCCGAGATTGACACCCTGAACCAAAAAGAATATATCTACCCAATGGACACTAAACTCTATAATAGATATTTGGATTACCTCAGTAACCTAACCTTTACTGGGATAATGAATGAAAATGATCAACGGCTTATATGGACAATGGCACTCAACTATTTTATCAAGAATAATATACTTTACTGACGACACAGAGGATAGATATGACTTGTTGTTCCTGAACATAAAAAGCAGATGGTACTTCAGGTCTCTCATGATCATCAGCTTACAGAACACATGAGTGTAGACAACATATATCAATGATTATCAGAAAATTACTATTAGAAGAACATGTATGAAGATATTAGAGAATATATCAGGAGATGTGACACTTGCCAGAAGAGGCATCGAGGAAAGAAAGTTGAGACCTTATAACCAATTATACCTGGAGGACCCTTCAAACATATTGGAATAGACATTGTTGGACTGCTACCAAGAACACTTAGAGGAAATCGATATATCATAGTAGCAGTAGATTACCTGACTAAGTACTCTGAAGCAAGAGCATTGCCCCTTGCAGATGCCCTTAACATTGCACCCTTTATCTACGAAGATATCATCTGCCGCTATAGAATACCTTATGAAATGACCTCCAATCAAGGAACTGAATTTGTTAATGAATTCATGCAGATATTGACACAACACTTTGGGATCCACCAGATAAAGATTACTACCTACCATCCTCAAGGAAATGGACTTACCGAATGGATGAATCAGACTATCAAGAACATGATTGCTAAAGTAGTACAATCACAAGGAGGAGATTGGGACTTGTACCTACCCTCCGCTTTATTTGCACTATGAATAATGAAACAAGAGATAACAAAGTTCATCCCTTTTGAGCTCGCTTATAGAAGAAAAGCTCATCAGCTGGTAGACCAAGTAATGACCACCCCGGAACCCAGCTACACCTCCTGGGAAAAGCAAATCGAGCACTGTGTAACAAAGGAAATTCAAGAATTACACAATATCTGAAACAAGGTAAGAGAATTTATTGCCATTGCACAAGATCAACAAAAGAAGAATTATGATAAAGAATATAAGGAAACCGAAAGATTGAAGATTGGTGACCAAGTATTATTATACCGGAATATAGTAGAATCCTCTTGGTCAGCAAAATTGGACCTGAAATGGGAAGGACCATACTACATCACAAGTATAAAAGAAACAACATATCAGTTATGAAGAACGACAGGAACGATCTTACCCTATACTGTCTATCAAAACTACCTCAAAAAGTACCATGCCCTACTGGAACAACTTCCATGAAGTCCGAGTCAACCTGATTGAGGCATACTAATATATAGAACCCCTGGAGGACCTTGAGGAGATAGAAGGATCAACCTTACAGAAAACCCGATCGATTGTATACAATATTCAAAGAAGGCAACACCTGGTATGAATCAACGAATAGAAGGAATACTACTAAATCGTATAACTCTGGGATGAGAAAGTTGAATATATCTAGAACTGGAAGGATAGGGAAATCTGTCAATGCGCTCTCAAAGGAGCACTCCCTGCCTATGCTGCAAAAATAGCTAAACAAATTTATTAACTATTCAAGCACAAGCCTAGTGCTTTGAACCACTTTCAGTGCAGTATATGCCAACTACATCAACTGATATAGAATGAAATGAAGGAGCTAGAGGAAGAGGTAAAACAGTTATAAAGAGATTTCTCTGAGTTAGAACTATATCTTGAAGTCTAACTTGTAGAAAGAAAGGAGATGTGATGGAATATTTTATAACGACATATAATTTGATCATATGAAATCACAGTCATGTGACTTGAAGTGTTACTGAGACTTGAAGTATTACTGAGATCTGTAATTATATTATAACCTAAAATAGTATTTCAATCAGATATATTATTTCACCACCCAATTACATTATAACCTGATATATCATTTTAGTATATCTTAGCCAATCAATTTGTACCTTATATTTAGCCAAGCCAATTAGAAATTCAAGTAGTAACCTGGGTAGCTGCCCATATAGTACCTTGTAATTTTTTATAAATACTCTGCTCACAATTATCATTAAAATTCGGACTGCAACAAGCTAAGGAAGCTTACAACAGACAACCTGAGGGATACTAAAGCCTTACTCAAGGAGTAAGCAATTGAGATAGTTTTGAAATTCTACTAGATATACTTTATTCAATTGATCGCACTTAAATCTTGCTAGTTAATACCTATACCGATACATACCCTTCTTAAGACGCTACCGCATAAACTACCAAGACCCCTAAAAACATATTTTCTGCACTTACTCAACTTCGAGTATTTCGCTGTTAATATATTTTAATCCATCACACTATCAATGAGTGGGTCTTGGCTTAAGGTATATTCTATCCAGTACAGTAATATATATCTATATAATCTCGAAGTTCCTTTAGGACTCCTGCCCAAACCTACACCCTTTAGTGGGTAGCTTCTTGACTAGCATAACTATGATTGTCTATCTGAGTGGCCTGTTGCGAACTGAGAGACCCTATTATCTGAGCAAGGGAGAGCTACAGCCCGAGGTTTACAATGTACGTAAAGCACAACTTTGCCTAGTAGACTAGCACTCTGCTCCTTCCAGTGGCAGGGCCCATAGGTCCGTGACTTAGGAACTTAGTGTCTCTGAAGGCATATGGGGCTCATACAGAATGGTACAATAGCTTTCTCCCTAAAAGGCGAATAGCACCCCCCCCTAGATACTATATCTGTATATATAGAGCTACACTACGGTTACTAAGGGAAATAGCTTTAAATAGTCCTGGGAATGACAACTAGTAACATGTTCATTGCTGGATACAGGGAACAGTCCTACCCTACATGCCCCCTTAGGTAATGAAGTCTGAAGTTATAGAAAGCAAATGAGCTTCAAACTGGCTAAAGTACCTTTCTGAGATCTGACAACAGTGTATCAACTGTTGAAATTATTAGCTTATTATATCTCTCCCTTCAACGATCGATCGTTACGTCACTTAATCGTAGCTTAGACGATCTTTGTTTTATATTGACTAATTATAATTTAGTATTAACAAATACACGCATATTGGCTTCATAAGCCAGTATGCTCTTTACTCCAAACACATATTCGAAAATCAAATTTCAACAGGTTATGAGCCCCGAGCCGCTCGAATTGCAGCTCGACAACCTGAGATCTACACAATTACAACTGCGATTACTGTAAGTGTTTATTTAACATTGTAAACAACACGTCAAACAATACGATAAACAATGCAACAAATGACACCGCAATAAAGCAACGCGATAAACACGTAACGATATAGTATTCAACAATGTGATATGATGAAATGAATAATCTATACATATCATTGTCATCAGCAACAAGATCGACAAGATTGCGGTCTAAATCAAAAACAGACAACAGATATCAAACTCTTGATGATGATGAAGGATTGGATAGCAACCATCAGAGCAATATTGCATTTAGCCTTGATCGACAGGAACAGATGGCTACAATGATCAGAAATCAGGAAGATAAATTAGATATACTTGCAACTCTAATGGGCAAATTGATGGTAAAAATCGATAAAACAAATGCATCACCTAGCATGCCAACTAATCAGAATGCAGCTACAGAAGGCAACACGCCACGACCATTACCATCACCAACAACATCAACAAAGCTTAATGATCTGGCAAAGAAGTATCTGAGATTGATCAATAAATTCGATAGATCAGGTGGCGCACCCAGATTGTTTGATTACTTTGATGCCATAGAGCAATTTATCACCAGCGCCAATCTATCAGTACAAAAGGAAGAAGTCAACGCAGTGATCAGTAAAATTACAGGCAATGCTAGAATGTGGCTATGGAGGTACGTGAACACATCAGGAGAATTTGATTCGTAGAATGAGCTTAAAGAGGCTATGACATAAAAATATGCACCAATGGAACAATTGTTACGAATGTGCAATAAGCTTGTGATGATGAAGCAAAAGGGATCGATCGAAGATTATAATGACGCATTCAACTGGATTATGGTGCAAATCGAAGATATAACTAACACAGAAGCTATACCACAATATCTCTGGGGTCTAAGCCCCAGATACCAGGAATTAATACTTGTGCGGGAGAATATGCCGACAATGCTGGAGGCTTTACAACTCACATATATCAGGTTTAACCCGGATAGTAAACAAAGATGCAATGAAGCCCATGTGACAGACTGAGGTGGCTACCGAGACAGTGACCGAGGTAGATACTGAGGCGGTGACCGAGGCGGCTACCAAGGCAGCAGTCATAACAATCGAGATGGAAGTGCCGAACGAAGCTGAGGCTACAACAATGATAATGGAAACAATCGAGGAGGTCATAATGATAGAGGCGACCGAGGCAATGATCGCAGAGCCTATTGAGGCAGGAATTTTTGGGGACATCCTCGGAAATGTTACGTTTGTGAGGGAGAACACGGAATATTTCAATGCAACAAATTCAACATTTGGGTAAAAACAGAAAAAGAAAAGGCTAAACCGAGAGCCGAAGCAAATCTGGCGATTGGCACTATCATCGATTCGGGCGCCACGCAACATATGTTCAACCAATTGGAGTTTTTCGAGACAGTGGCTGAGCATAACAGCTTGGTCATGTGTGCAAGGAATGAGAAATTATGTGCGACGCACATTGGGATAATTGAGCTCGACAACGAGCTGAAATTACAGGATGTCTTATATGTACCAAAGATTATCAGAAATTTAATATCTGTGCGGGCGTTGACACATGACAGAAATGACATAACCTTCAAGAGCAACGGATCAGTAATTAAAATCGGTGCGGATTATGAAGAAATCAAAATCAGACAAGCTGATGGCAACCTATTTCATTTATTAACATTACTAGAGCTAGAGCTAGAAGCAAACATCACTGATTCCAACATAGCCGATTCCAAGATTGCAAACATCACCGATTCTAAGATTGATGACTATATATTATGACATCACCGACTAGGCCATCCGGGGTGAAATACTCTGCAATCAATCAACAAATTTGTTACAGAGCTTGGAGATGTGTAGCTGTCAACCGGACAAATTGAAATATGCACCGGGTTTGAACACACGAAGTCGCACCACAAGCCTTTTGGACATGCAAAAAATCGATCGATAGAGCCTATTGGAAGGGTGCATACAGATCTGTATGAGCCAATGCCCACGCCATTAGTCAATGGAGCAAAATATATATTAACATTCATCGATGACACCACTCGCTATATCACAACATATTTTATTGACAACAAAAGTGATATATTTAATCGATTCCGGATATTCAAGGCATTCGCTGAGACGCAATTGGGCCGAAAACTCAAGATTCTCCAATCAGATGGAGGAGAAGAGTATGTAAACACCGAGATGTACGAATTTTTAATCAAAAATGGAATTCATCACAAAATGATGACACCAGACACGCCACAACAAA
>RBNK01002407.1:0-11150 GCA_003990785.1 Endogone sp. FLAS-F59071 | reverse complement strand
TTTTCTGAGAAAGATACTATAAGTTAGGAAGTTTATTTTAAAGAGAGAGAATATTGCAAGTTGAAAAAATAGTATAAGTTGATTTAGAAATATATTTATCTAAATAGTATCTAATAACTCTCCTTGGATAGTACTCTTAGATCATGTTCAAATAAGGCCTCAGATAGTGAGACCTTGGATTATATCCAAGTAAGATCTTAGGTAGTAAGACCTTGAATCATATCTAAGTAAGATCTTAGATTGTAAGACCTTGTATCATATCTATATAGAACATTAATAGTAAGCTCTTAGATTTTATTTAAGTAAGATCTTATCTAAGTAAGGCCTTAGATAATAAGCCTTTGGATTATATCCAAGACTTTAGATATTTAAATAAACCTTGAATGAGTCTAAGAGCTATATATTAATACTTAAAAGAAGTAAAGCTTATATAGAAGAGAATAGTTAACCTCAAGATCTTTTATAACTATTCTTTATACTTTAGGCTTTGCTTCTATGTATTATATAATTATACTCTTAGATGACTCAAATATTCCCTTATACTCAAATAGTCTTTTTATACTCAGATAATCTTCAAATACTCTGAATAGGCTGACTTATAACCTAACTCAAGATGTTATAAATATTGTAGTCTTAACATTTAAGAGCTAGAAGTCTAAATATAAATTATAAGTATTATTAAAAAATTAATAAATAATTATAAAAGAATTTAAAGCTAAATTTAATTTTCAAAACTACTTTAAAATTCTGTTCAGAGTATTAGATCTGATGATAATACCTAGATAATCCCCTAATGATCTAATAATAATCTTGTACTTAGGCTTTCCTCTAATAATAAGCTACTTGAGTAGATAATACTTAAATGATGCTCTAATGATATGCTTATACTTTATTATACTTATAGTAAATTGTCATTCTAATAAGGTACTTCTATAGCAGTTGTTAGCTTGACTTTTGAATATAAAGTTTTTTTACTTCAAAGACTTATAGTAAAGGAAATATTATCATTTTACTATACTGATGCAGGTGCATATTTAGTTATTCTTTTATCTTTAATTTTGTTTATTTTAAAAGAAATTTTAGTAAACTTATAAATACCATCAAGAATACTTAAAGTTAAAGTATATAAAATATTGTTAGTTATTATAAAAGCTATAAATTATAACAATCGATATATAACTTGCTCAATTTGCAAGAACTTGCTACCCATTTTTGGAGTTACCATAACCCTCTGTATCCTTTAGTTTTTAGTTAGTGTTGTTTTTAGTGAGCAACCTTGCCAACAGCAATCAATCTTATTTTTATTGATGAAATATTATTCGTAGTTATTGAGTTATACTTGCAGCAAAGTCTTTATTAGTTGTTTCTTAGTTCTTTAGAATTATATAAATACCCCCTCTATTTCTATCTAAATAAATCAGTTTGTACAGAGTCTTGGAATATCTCAATATCAGTCATAGTAAAGCCTGAAGAGTATAGCATGTAGCTGTAGTAAGGATACATAAAGGGAGATATCATGTCTAATACTCTGAGCATTCTCACTTAGTATATTTAAATTAATAAATGACTGATTATTAGTACATTTGTCACAATTGTTGTAATTATTAGCTTATTATATCTCTCTCCTATCAATGATCAATGTATCAATGATCGATGCTACATCACTCGATCATGGCTTAGACGATCTTTGTTTTGTATTGACCAATCATAAATTAGCATTAATAAATACACACATATTGGCTTCATTAGCTAGTGTGCTCTTTTACTCCAAAATACACACATTCGAAGATCAAATTTCAATAGGTTATGAGCCCCAAGCCGCTCGAATTGCAGCTTGACAACCTGAGATCTACGCAATCATAGCATCTACACAATTATAACTACGATTACTGTAAGTGTTTATTTAAAATTGTAAACAATGTGTCAAACAATGCAATAAACAACGCGACAAATGACACCGCGATAAAGCAACGCAATAAACACGTAACAATATAGCATTCAACGATGCAACATGATGAAATGGACAATCTATATGCATCATTGTCATCTGCAACAAGATCGACAAGATTGCGATCTAAATTAAAAACAGACAGATATCAAACCCTTGATGACAATGAAGGATTGGATAGAAACCATCAGAGTAATATTGCATTTAGCCTCGATTAATAGGAATAGATGGCTACAACGATCAGAAATCAGGAAGATAAATTAGACACACTTGCAACCCTAATGGGTGAATTGATGGCAAAAATCGACAAAATGATCACATCACCTAGCACACCAACCAATCAGAACGCAGCTACAGAAGGCAACATGCCACAAAGACAATCACCATCACCATCACCAACAACATCAACAAAGCTTAACGATCTGGTGAAGGAGTACCTAAGATCGATCAACAAATTCGATAGATCAGGTGGCGTACCCAGATTGTTCGATTACTTTGATGCCATAGAGCAATTTATCACCAGTGCCAATCTATTAGTATAAAAGGAGGAAGTCAATGCAGCGATCAGTAAAATTATAAGCAATGCTAGAATGTGGTTACAGAGGCATGTGAACACATCGGGAGAATTTGATTCGTGGGATAAGCTTAAAGAGGCTATGATGCAAAAATATGCACCAATGGAACAATTGTTACGAATGCATAATAAGCTTGTGATGATGAAGCAAAAAGGATCGATCGAAGATTATAATGATGCATTCAATCGAATTATGGTGCAAATCGAAGATATGACTAACACAGAAGCTATACCATAATATCTCCAGGGTCTAAGCCCCAGGTACTGGGAATTAATACTTACGCGGGAGAATATGCCGACAATGCTGGAGGCTTTACAACTCGCATGCATCAGGTTCGACCTGGACAACAAGCAGAGGCGCGACGAAGCCCACACGACAGACCGAGGCGACTATCAAGGTGGCTACCGAGGCAGCGGTCGTGACAACCGAGGCGGAAGCGCTGGACGAAGCCGAGGCTATAACAATGATAACGGAAACAATCGAGGAGGTCATAATGATAGAGGCAACTGAGGCGGCGATCATGGAGCCAATCGAGGTGGGAATTTTCAGGGACACCCTTGGAAATGTTACGTCTATGAGGGAGAACACGGAATATTTCAATGCAACAAATTCAATGATTGGGTAAAAACAGAAAAAGAAAAGGCTAAACCGAGAGCTGAAGCAAATCTGGTGATTGGCGCTATCATCGATTCGGGTGCCACACAATATATGTTCAACCAATTGGAGCTTTTCGAGATGGTGGCTGAGCATGATAGCTTAGTCATATGTGCAGAGAATGAGAAATTACATGCAATGCACATTGGGACAATTAAGCTCAACGACGAGCTGAAATTACAGGATGTCTTATATGTACCAGAGATCGCCAGAAATTTAATATCTGTGTAGGCATTGACACATGACGGAAATGACATAACCTTCAAGAGCAACGGATCAGTAATTAAAATTGGCATGAATCACAAAGAAATTAAAATCGGACAAGCCGATGGTGACCTATTTCATTTATCGACATCACCAGAGCTAGAGCTAGGAGCAAACATCGCCGATTCCAACATCACTGATTCCAAGATTGCAAACATCGCTGATTCCAAGATTGATGACTATATATTATGGTATCACTGACTAGGCCATCCGGGCCGAAACACTCTACAATCAATCAACAAATTTGTCACAGGGCTCGGAGATGTGCGGCTGTCAACTGGACAAATCGAAATATGCGCCAGGTGTGAACACACAAAGTCACACCGCAAGCCATTTGGATATGCGAAAAATTGATCAATGGAGCCTATCGGAAGGGTGCATACAGATCTGTGCGGGCCGATGCCCACGCCATCAGTCAATGGAGCAAAATATATATTAACTTTCATCAATGACGCCACTCGCTATGTCACAACATATTTTATTAACAACAAAAGTGATACATTTGATCGATTCTGGACATTCAAGGCATTTGCTGAGACGCAATCGGGCCGAAAACTCAAGATTCTCCAATCAGATGGAGGAGGAGAGTATATAAACACCAAGATGTATGAATTTTTAATCAAAAACAGAATTCATCACGAAATGATGATACCGGACACGCTGCAACAAAATGGTGTAGCAGAACGATATAACTGGACATTGATGGAGTCAATCTGGGTAGTTAAAATTACTGCCAGCATACCTGACGAACTCTGGGTGGAACTTGCCGCAAGTGCTATATATTTACACAACCGATTGCCAACGCAAGCCAATAAGGAGAGTGCTTCACCATTTGAATTATGGCACGGTTACAAGCCTGATATCAGTAACTTGCGCGTTATATGGGCTGATGCGTATATACATATTTGCAAGGGAAAAAGGTTGAAACTAGCGCCCTGATCCAAAAAGCTTAAAATGATTAGCTATCACGATGAAAAGAAGGTGTACAGGCTCTGGGATCCAACCAATAGGAGGATAGAGATCAGCTGTGACGTCATATTTAATGAATCTATCATATTAAAATCCCCAACAATTGTCAACCCAGAAGATCGAGAATATATCATCGAAGTGATCATCGGAGAATGCAAGATTGATGAAAAAAGGGAATATCTGGTTAAATAGCTAGGCTATGATGATAATGACAACACCTGGGAGCCAATTGAACAATTGATCAACACTGAAGCTCTACAAATTTGGCAAGATCGGATGTCAGAAGCTAATTTAATTGAATCGACCGATGACCCAATGACCTACAAGGAGGCAATTTCTCTGCCTGACGCAAAGCTTTGGGAGGAAGCAATCAATCAAGAGCTTAAATTACTTAAGAATAATGACACATGAATGATTGTACCTGAGGTACCTGCGGGACACAAGCCGATTGGATGCAGATGGGTATTTAAAAAGAAACTCAACACTGATGGATCGGTTGCCAGGTACAAGGCGAGATTAGTAGCCAAGGGATATTCACAACAGCAAGGAGTTGATTATGATGAAACATTTGCTCCTGTGGCGAAGTTCACGTCGATCAGGGCACTTTTATCAATCGGAGCAACCCTAAACTTAGAAATTCACCAAATAGATGTAAAAACTGCATTCCTGAATGGTGATCTTGATGAAGAGATCTATATGATGGTACCTGAAGGAATCGACCAATCGGAGCTGTCACCAAGAGCTGTATGTAAGCTCAATCGATCACTGTATGGACTAAAGCAATCACCTCATATGTGAAATCAGAAGATCGACAACTATCTCAGCCAATCAAATTTTATGAGACTACAATCAGATCACAGCATTTATCTAAGGAGAAGACAAGACGATCAATATCAATTGCTGATAATTATTGCCATATATGTCGACGATCTACTAATTCTGGTATGATCTAAATCAAAAACAGACAACAGATATCAACCCCCTGACGATGACGACGAAGGATTGGATAGAAACCATCAGAGCAATATTGCATTTAGCCTCGATCGACTAGAACAGATGGCTACAATGATCAGAAATCAGGAAGATAAATTAGACACGCTTGCAACCCTAATGGGTGAATTGATGGCAAAAATCGACAAAATGATCACATCACCTAGCGCACCAACTAATTAGAATGCAGCTACAGAAGGCAACACGCCATGACCATCACCATCACCAATAACATCAACAAAGCTTAACGATCTGGCGAAGGAGTACCTAAGATCGATCAACAAATTCGATGGATCAGGTGGTGCACCCAGATTGTTCGATTACTTTGATGCCATAGAGCAATTTATCACCAGCGCCAATCTATCAGTACAAAAGGAGGAAGTCAACGCAGTGATCAGTAAAATTACAGGCAATGCTAGAATGTGGTTATGGAGGCACGTGAACACATCGGGAGAATTTGATTCGTGGGATAAGCTTAAAGAAGCTATGACGCAAAAATACGCACCAATGGAACAATTGTTACAAATGCGCGATAAGCTTGCGATGATGAAGCAAAAAGGATCGATCGAAGATTATAATAACGCATTCAACCGGATCATGGCACAAATCGAAGATATGACTGACACAGAAGCTATACCGCAATATCTCCAAGGTCTAAGCCCCAGGTACCAGGAATTAATACTTGCACGGGAGAATATACCAACAATGCTGGAGGCTTTACAACTCGCATGCATCAGGTTCGACCCGGATAACAAGCAGAGGCACGACGAAGCCCACGTGACAGACCAAGGCAGCTACCGAGGCAGCGACCAAGGCAGATACCGAGGCGGCGACCGAGGCGGCTACTGAGGTGGCAGTCGCGACAACTGAGGCGGAAACGCCGGACGAAGCCGAGGCTACAATAACGAAAACGGAAACAATCGAGGAGGTCATAATGACAGAGGCGACCGAGGCGGCGATCGCGGAGCCAATCGAGGCGGGAATTTTTGGGGACACCCTCAGAAATGTTACGTCTGTGAGGGAGAACACGGAATATTTCAATGTAACAAATTCAATGATTGGGTAAAAACAGAAAAAGAAAAGGCTAAACCGAGAGCTGAAGCAAATCTGGCGATTGGCGCTATCATCGATTCGGGTGCCACACAATATATGTTCAACCAATTGGAGCTTTTTGAGATGGTGGCTGAGCACGACAGCTTAGTCACATGTGCAGAGAATAAGAAATTACATGCAATGCACATTGGGACAATTAAGCTCGACGATGAGCTGAAATTACAGGATGTCTTATATGTACCAGAGATCGCCAGAAATTTAATATCTGTGTGGGCATTGACACATGATGGAAATGACATAACCTTCAAGAGCAATGGATCAGTAATTAAAATCAGCATGAATCACGAAGAAATTAAAATCGGACAAGCCGATGGTGACCTATTTCATTTATCGACATCACCAGAGCTAGAGCTAGGAGCAAACATCGCCGATTCCAACATCACTGATTCCAAGATTGTAAACATCGCTGATTCCAAGATTGATGACTATATATTATGGTATCACTGACTAGGCCATCCGGGCCGAAACACTCTGCAATCAATCAATAAATTTGTTACAGGGCTCGGAGATGTGCGGCTGTCAACTGGACAAATCGAAATATGTGCCAGGTGTGAACATGCAAAGTCACACCGCAAGCCATTCGGACACACGAAAAATCGATCAATGGAGCCTATCGGAAGGGTGCATACAGATCTGTGCGGGCCGATGCCCACGCCATCAGTCAATGGAGCAAAATATATATTAACTTTCATCAATAACGCCACTCGCTACATCACAACATATTTTATTAACAACAAAAGTAATACATTTGATCGATTCTGGACATTCAAGGCATTTGCCGAGACGCAATCGGGCCGAAAACTCAAGATTCTCCAATCAGATGGAGGAGGAGAGTATATAAACACCAAGATGCACGAATTTTTAATCAAAAACAGAATTCATCACGAAATGATGATACCGGACATGCTGCAACAAAATGGTGTAGCAGAACGATATAACTAGACATTGATGGAGTCAATCTGGGTAGTTAAAATTACTGCCGGCATACCTGACGAACTCTGGATGGAACTTGCCGCAAGTGCTATATATTTACGCAACCGATTGCCAATGCGAGCCAATAAGGAGAGTGCTTCACCATTTGAATTATGGCACAGTCACAAGCCTGATATCAGTAACTTGTGCGTTATATGGGCTGATGCGTATATGCATATTTGCAAGGGAAAAAGGTTGAAACTGGTGCCCCGATCCAAAAAGCTTAAAATGATTAGCTATCACAATGAAAAGAAGGTGTACAGGCTCTGGGATCCAACCAATAGAAGGATAGAGATTAGCCGCGACGTCACATTTGATGAATCTATCATATTGAAATCCCCAACAATTGTCAACCCAGAAGATCGAGAATATGTCATCGAAGCAATCATCGGAGAATGCAAGATTGATGAAAAAAGAGAATATCTGGTTAAATAGCTAGGCTATGATGATGATGACAACACCTGGGAGCCAATCGAACAATTGATCAACACTGAAGCTCTACAAATTTGGCAAGATCGGATATCAGAAGCTAATTTAATTGAATCGACCAATGACCCAATGACCTACAAGGAGGCAATTTCTCTGCCTGACGCAAAGCTTTGGGAGGAAGCGATCAATCAAGAGCTTAAATTACTTAAGAATAATGACACATGGATGATTGTACCTAAGGTACCTGCGGGACGCAAGCCGATTGGATGCAGATGGGTATTTAAAAAGAAACTCAACACTGATGGATCAGTTGCCAGGTACAAGGCGAGATTAGTAGCCAAGGGATATTCATAACAGCAAGGAGTTGATTATGATGAAACATTTGCTCCTGTGGCGAAGTTCACGTCGATCAGGGCACTTTTATCAATCGGAGCAACCCTAAACTTAGAAATTTACCAAATAGACGTAAAAACTGCATTCCTGAATGGTGATCTTGATGAAGAGATCTACATGATGGTACCTGAAGGAATCGACCAATCGGAGCTGTCACCGAGAGCTGTATATAAGCTCAATCGATCACTATATGGACTAAAGCAATCACCTCATATGTGAAATCAGAAGATCGACAACTATCTCAGCCAATCAAATTTTATAAGACTACAATCAGATCACAGCATTTATCTAAGGAGAAGACAAGACGATCAATATCAATTGCTGATAATTATTGCCATATATGTCGATGATCTACTAATTCTGGTGCGATCTAAATCAAAAACAGACAACAGATATCAACCCCCTGACGATGACGACAAAGGATTGGATAGAAACCATTAGAGCAATATTGCATTTAGCCTCGATCGACTAGAACAGATGGCTACAACGATCAGAAATCAAGAAGATAAATTAGACATGCTTGCAACCCTAATGGGCGAATTGATAGCAAAAATCGACAAAACGATCACATCACCTAGTGCACCAACCAATTAGAACGCAGCTACAGAAGGCAACACGCCACGACCATCACCATCACCAATAACATTAACAAAGCTTAACGATCTGGTGAAGGAGTACCTGAGATCGATCAACAAATTTGATGGATCAGGTGGCGCACCCAGATTGTTCGATTACTTTGATGCTGTAGAGCAATTTATCACCAGCGCCAATCTATCAGTACAAAAGGAGGAAGTCAACGCAGCGATCAGTAAAATTACAGGCAACGCTAGAATGTGGCTACAGAGGCACATGAACACATTGGGAGAATTTGATTCGTAGGATGAGCTTAAAGAAGCTATAACGCAAAAATACGCACCAATGGAACAATTGTTACAAATGTGCGATAAGCTTGCGATGATGAAGCAAAAAGGATCAATCGAAGATTATAATAATGCATTCAACCGGATCATGGCGCAAATCGAAGATATGACTGACACAGAAGCTATACCGCAATATCTCCAGGGTCTAAGCCCCAGGTACTAGGAATTAATACTTGCACGGGAGAATATGCCAACAACGCTGGAGGCTTTACAACTCGCATGCATCAGGTTCAACCCGAATAACAAGCAGAGGCGCGACGAAGCCCACGCGACAGACCGAGGCAGCTACCGAGGCGGCGACCAAGGCAGATACTGAGGCGGCGACCGAGGCGGCTACTGAGGTGGCAGTCGCGACAACCGAGGCGGAAACGCCGGACGAAGCCGAGGCTACAACAACGAAAACGGAAACAATCGAGGAGGTTATAATGACAGAGGCGACCGAGGCGGCGATCGCGGAGCCAATCAAGGCGGGAATTTTCGGGGACACCCTCAGAAATGTTACGTCTGTGAGGGAGAACACGGAATATTTCAATGCAACAAATTCAATGATTGGGTAAAAACAGAAAAAGAAAAGGCTAAACCAAGAGCCGAAGCAAATCTGGTGATTGGCGCTATCATCGATTCGGGTGCCACGCAACATATATTCAACCAATTGGAGCTTTTCGAGATGGTGGCTGAGCATGACGGCTTGGTCACGTGTGCAGGGAATGAGAAATTATGCGTGACGCACGTTGGGACAATTGAGCTCGACGACGAGCTGAAATTACGGGACGTTTTATATGTACCAGAGATCGCCAGAAATTTAATATCTGTATGGGCGTTGACACGTGATGGAAATGACATAACCTTCAAGAGCGATGGATCAGTAATTAAAATTGGTGCAGATCACGAAGAAATTAAAATCGGACAAGCCGATGGCGACCTATTTCATTTATTGACATCACCAGAGCTAGAGCTAGAAGCAAGCATCGCCGATTCCAACATAGCCGATTCCAAGATTGCAAACATCACCGATTCCAAGATCGATGACTATGTATTATGGCATCACTGACTAGGCCATCCAGGCCGAAATACTCTGCAATCAATCAACAAATTTATCACAGGGCTCGGAGATGTGTGGCTGTCAACCGGACAAATCGAAATATGCGCCGGGTGTAAACACGCAAAGTCGTACCGCAAGCCATTCGGACATGTGAAAAATCGATCGATAGAGCCTATCGGAAGGGTGCACACAGATCTGTGCGGGCCGATGCCCACGCCATCAGTCAATGGAGCAAAATATATATTAACTTTCATCGATGATGCCACTCGCTACGTCACAACATATTTTATTGACAACAAAAGTGATACATTTGATCGATTCCGGACATTCAAGGCATTCGCCGAGATGCAATCGGGCTGAAAACTCAAGATTCTCCGATCAGATGGAGGAGGAGAGTATGTAAACACTGAGATGCGCGAATTTTTAATCAAACATGGAATTCATCACGAAATGACGACACCGGATACGCCGCAACAAAACGGTGTAGCCGAACGATATAACCGGACATTGATGGAGTTAATCCAGGCAGTTAAAATTACTGCCGGCATACCTGACGAACTTTGGGCAGAACTTGCCGCAAGTGCTACATATTTACATAACCGATTGCCAACGCGAGCCAATAAGGAGAGTGCTTCACCATTCGAATTATGGCACAGTCACAAGCCTGATATCAGTAACTTGCGCATCATATGGGCTGATGCATATATGCATATTCGCAAGGGAAAAAGGTCGAAGCTGGCGCCCTGATCCAAAAAGCTTAAAATGATTGGCTATCACGACGAAAAGAAGGCGTACAGGCTCTGGGATCCAACCAATAGGAGGATAGAGATCAGCTGTGATGTTACATTCGATGAATCTATTATATTAAAATCCCCAACAAT
>RBNK01002406.1:0-11154 GCA_003990785.1 Endogone sp. FLAS-F59071 | reverse complement strand
CTAGTTAACACCTACACGACACCCTTCTTAAGACGCTACCGCATAAACCGCTAAGACCCCTGAAACATATTTTCTGCACTTACTCAATTCCGAGTATCTCGCCGTTAATATATTTTAGTCCGTCACACCATGCAAATGAAGATGCTCTGATCCCACCAGGATCAATTTTTCTGATCAAAACAGGAATAGCCCTAAAGCCGCCAACTGGAACTTATACACAAATCCTAGATAAAAGCAGCAAAATCAAGGAAGGAATCTCAATCAAAGCAGGAGTTATTGATGCAGACTATACTGGCGAAATTATACTCGCAGTTCACAACTTATCTGCTCGCCACAAATACTGAGTCACCAAAGGAGCCAAGCTAGCGCAATTCATATTCATTAAACTGGACAACTCAGTAACAGCCAAAGTTGTAGAACAGCTTCCAAAAACCGAACGAGCTGCAGAAGGATTCGGATTAACAGATAAAAAGAAACCTACACTCATCAAAGACGAACGATGGTACCTGAAGATGGCACAAGGAATAGTACCATATGGATGCTGTCCTCATAGAAACAGAACCTACTGTGCAGATGACGCCTGGAAATGCTGGAGTTGCATAGAAGAAAGCAAGAAACCACAAATTCAACAGTTAGCAAAGAAAGAAGAAGAAGCCAAACAAGCTCGCAAAGCCATAAAATTACCAACCAAGGAGAAGAAAACGGATTGGTTGACCGAAGATACAACAGACATGTAGTCTATCGAAGAAATGAAAGTGGAAGAAAAAGAAGAAAAAGTAGAACACGGAACCTTATCATCACTCAGGAAGAAGACAGAACTTCTTTTCTACAAAGGAACAATGAAGAACGAAACAGTCAACGTACTAATCGACAGTAGAGCAACATGTAATTTTATCAGCAAACAGCTAGCCGATCAACTCAAAGTAATCAAGTCACCCCGCAAAGCAGCAATGATTGTAGAAGTCGCCGATGGAGGAACCCAACGAGTCACCCATACTGCCAAGAACCTTCCAATATCAATCGAATCATACCAGGATGCACTGAATTTTGAAATCATAGATATGCCCAGACCAAGTGTAGTATTTGGAAAGAGTTGGCTAGATCAGAAGAACCCTAACATCGACTGGCCAAGCGGAACCATGGAGTTTACTCATCAAAACAAGGACATCAAATTGATCTCCAAATCAAGAAACAGCAAGATCTGACTCTACTCAGCTAAAAAATTCTACCAACATCTCGAAAAAGACGACATAGTTTACTGCTGCATTATTACGGAAAAGGACATTGCCAAAATTATCACTGAAACAGACATAGACATTAATAGCCTGGACATATCTTTACAACCACTTATCACTGAATTCGCAGACCGATTTCCTATAAACTTACTAGAAGGACTACCACCAAAACGAAGTATCGATCACCGAATTGACTTAATACCTGGCGCAGAACCATCATTCAAGAAAATTTATCAATTATCCAGACCAGAGTTACAAGAACTCAAGAAGACTCTAGAGGAATTAATCGAACGAGGATCTATTCAACCTAGCACATCACCTTTCGGAGCACTTATTATATTTGTCAAAAAGAAGGATGGAATTAGAATGTGCATCGACTATCGACAACTCAACGATATAACTATCAAGAACCAATACGCATTACCCAACATCATGGAATTATTCGACTGACTCAAAGGAGCAACCATATTTTCAGTAATTGACTTACGATCAGGATATCATCAGATCCGCATTGCTGAAGAAGATATTCCGAAAACAGCATTTAGAACTTGATATGGACATTACGAATGGAAAGTCATGCCTTTTGGACTAACAAACGCACCTGCAACATTTCAAGGACTGATGAATGATATATTCAGACCACTACTTGACGAATTCGTAGTTGTCTACATTAATGACATACTGATCTATAGCAAAACAAAAGAAGAACACTTACAACATCTCCGCCAAGTACTGGAAATCCTGAGAAAACATCAGTTATACGCTAAACTCAGCAAGTGTAACTTTTTACAAAGAGAAGTTGCATACCTTGGATACTAAATCAATGAACATGGCATTCTAGTCGACCCTGTGAAAATCGAGGCAATCAAGAAGTGGGAAAAACCAATGATGATCAAGGAAATACAATCCTTCCTAGGACTAGCAGGATACTACCGAAGGTTTATCAAGAACTATGCAGGAATTGTAGCATGCCTACATGATCTAACAGTTACAGGCACAAATGTTATTCAAGAATGGAATGACAACCATGATACAGCCTTCGAAACTTTAAAAGAAAAGTTAACAACTGCACCCGTCCTCAGAAGCCCAGATCAGAACCTACAATTTGTAGTAACTACTGATGCCTCAGATTATGTAATTGGAGCTGTACTTTCGCAAGAAGACCAACCTATCGCCTACCATTCAAGAAAAATGACATCTGCAAAAAGAAATTACTCTGTCCATGAAAAAGAATTACTTGCCATAATCAATGCAACACAGGCTTGGAGACACTACCTGATAGGCAACAAATTCCTGATTTATACAGATCATAAATCACTCAAATACCTGAACAAACAGCCGACCCTCTCTACCTGACAAGCACGATGGATGGATCATCTCAACAATTATCACTTCGAAATAATCTACAAACCTGGAAAACTTAACGTTGTAGCAGATGCATTATCCTGCCAACAACAGGAGAATGAACAAATCAAAGCCATCATTGAGATCACAGACAATTGAATACAAGAAATTCAAGAAGGAGTTCAGTTCGACAAAGAAGTGCAAAAAATCATAGAAGAACTCAAGATCAAACCAGATATGATAAACAAATTCAAGATGCGAAACAACAACCTCTATTATGAAGATCAACTCTTTATACCATCAAATCTTCATGTCAAGATTCTACAAGAACACCATGATATACCCTTAGCAGGCCACTTTGGATTTGATAAAACTTACGAAGCACTCACCAGAAACTTTTATTGGCCAAAAATGTTTACAAGCACCAAGAGCTTCATAGCCTCTTGTGACACTTGTTAATGTAACAAAACACTCAGACAATCACCTGCTGGACTATTACAACCACTACCTGTACCTGCCGAAAAATAGGAACAAATCAGTATGGATTTCATTGTCCAACTGCCGAAAACAACATTTGGGAAAGATGCAATAACCATCTTTGTCAATCGACTCAGCAAACAAACTCACTTCATTGCAAGTAAAACAACTGATACTGCACCAGACGTAGCAAAAATATTTTTCGACAATATTTTTTGCCTATATGGACTACTACGAATTATTATCTGTGACCGAGACCCAAAGTTTACAAGCAACTTTTGGCAATCACTATTCAAAACACTTGGAACAAAAATAGCACTCTCAACTGCATTTCACTCACAGACTGACGGACAAACAGAACACATGAACTAAACATTGGAACAAATGCTTAGAACTTACATCAACTATTGACAGAATAATTGGGATGAACACTTAACTGCCGCCGAATTTGCATGCAATAATGCTCAGCAAAAGTCAACGAAACTATCACCATTCTTCCTGAATTATGGCTACCACCCACTGATACTAGCAACTCTGTTACTGGAAAAGGTCGAATCAACAGTACAGGCCATTGATGACTTCACTACATGAATGACCAACCTGCTGACTAAAGCACAAGATGCAATTCGTGAAGCACAAGCACAACAGACAAGATACGCAAATGAAAAAAGGTGTAAAGAATCATTTGAGATAGACGAAATAGTCTTACTGTCCTCAAGACATATCACATTGCGACAATTATCTAATCAACCTTCAAAGAAACTTCAGAACAAGTTTCTCGGACCATTCAAGATTATCGCAAAAATATCAGCTATTGCTTACAAACTGGAGTTACCACCAACAATGAAGATTTACCCCATGTTTCATATATCACTACTGAAACATTACACACCAAATAATGATGATCTATTTCCAGACAGATAAGTCATACTACCCACACCAATTTTGGTCAATGACATAGAAGAATTCGAAGTAGAAGAAATCTTAGATCAACGGATTACTAAACAAGGCAACAGATCGACACTGCAATACCTAATCAAGTGGAAAGGATACCCCTTACACGATGCTACATGGGAACCACTTAGCAATCTGACAAACACAGATGAAGCACTGGAAAAATATCACAAGTCCTTACAGAAATAGCGTGAACACTATTTTCTCAAAGAGGGAAGAGTTATAAGAGTGATAGATATAAAAAGTAGCAACAAACACTTGCAGAAACATAACAAACAACCATGCCCCAATTTAACAATGACAAATACCTCCAAAGTCGAGTCATTGAAGCATACCAAGCCTTAGAAGACCCTCCATCTGAACTATTACCTGAGGAAGGATCTGCCCTATGAAGGACTCAAATAATAATGAAAAACATCGACATTGCTCAGAAACGACAAACACAAGACGAATTTCAGGCCTACTATAAGATCGCTAGGATCTGGGAAGAAGATCTCAAACATGTATGGGACCGACGACATGCAGAAGCATGCAAACGAGCACTACATCAAGGGATTCCCCTTTAATCTCAAAGGATTGCCCTCCAGATTTATGGACTCTTCCAGTTCTGACCAGCTACCTTGAAAAGACTTACTAAAATTGGATATCTGCATTTCACCAACTGTCTCAAAATACCTTTGAGGAACTTAAAGAAGAAATCCACATAGTACAAAGAGATTTTGACCAATTGAAACAGTTCCTTAATTTGTCAAATCTTTTAACTATCTTAAACCTTTCAACTGTCTTAAATCTTTAACTGTCTTAAATCCATAACTTATATAACTCATTATATCACATAAATTCATAATTAGTTTATATTTTGAATAGCCAATAGTTTTGAGAGTAGTAACAGGGCAGCTACCCATATAGCATCTCAAGAATTTGTATAAATATCTCTTAATTCTTTATTCAATAAACTTCAGTTCAATAGCAGTGCACACTCAAGATCCCTTTGAGAGCTAAAGATCTCACCCCTTCTACACACATTAAGAAGTGCTAAAGACTATAAGTCTGAGATTCACAATTAATAATCTTATAAAGAAACAAAGTACTTTTGATACCTTAGAAACCTTGCGATGTACTCGGAGATTCCTAAGTCCAATGCGGATTAGTATTATCAGATGCTTCCTCACAGGTAGTTTAGAAGAAACCCCCTTACATTTAGGGTATTGATCTTGGATAAATTGGGGTAGATATGAGAGAGTATCTACATTCTGATAATTTCATTCTTTTCTATATTGTATTATAAAATCATACTTCTATAGTATAGCTAGCCATTGTATATATATTTCTATCAAATTTGACTTGTTCCAAAGCTATTTGAGAGCTGAGTGATCCATTATCAAGGTGAACTGCTTTCTGATCAGAAAGTGGTAAAAATATTGTACTACCCAAATAACTGCTACATATTTTAACTGAGTAGCTCTATAGAAAGGTTTTGCTCTATGGGTGGCTCATTCTGCATAAGCAATCACATGCTTTCCATCTTTGTCATCTTGTGCTAAGATTGCTCCAAGTCTAAATAATGATGTATCTATATATAACTTAAATATCTTTATAAGATCTAGTCTTACCATTACTAGTGTATAGGTAAGTGCTTCCTTAATTAGACTAAAGGTAGTTTGTGTGGCTGGCATCTATTCCTATACTTTTTCTTTTCTTTATAATATGTGCAAGGGTATGGTAATTTCAAAGTATCCAAGAATAAACTTTTTGTAGAACTGGACTAGTTCTAAAAATTTTTGTAAGATTATCTTATCTTATAGAGTTAGAAAAAACTTTAACAATTTCAGTCTTCTTTGGGTCTGGGCAAATTTCTCTTTCATTAATTATAAATCCAAGATATTTAATTTTCTTCTATTCAAAGTAGTATTTTGTTAGCTTGATCCTTAATTCGTATTTTCTAAGTTATTCAAATACTTACTTCAGAGTTACTATATATTCTATGAAGGTTTTGGCATAGATGTTAAAGTCATTGATTTATACAATTACTCTATATCCAATCAGGTTATAGAAGATCTTATTCATTGCAGCTTGGAAGGTGGTAAATGCATTGCAGAGTCCAAAGAACATCCTTGTAAACTCATACTGTCCAAATAGTGTAATGAATACTGATTTCTCCTGTACTTCTAGTATTATTCTAATTTAGTTATATCCTGCTCACAAGTCAAGAGTTGAGAAGATTTGTGCCTTCTTTAATATATTCTGTAAGTTTTTTGAGTACAGAATTGGATATGTATACTTCTTAGTGACTGTATTCAACTTGCAGTAGTTAATAACTATTCTTTATCTATCTTTCTTTAGTACTATACTGATAGGCAATGCCTAGGGGCTCTTTGATTATATAATCACTTCTGACTCTAATAGTTCTTAAATATGTTTGTATACAAAGTCATAGTAGTTAGCTGGCAGTCTATAGAGTGCTTGCTTAATTGGTTTAGTATCTCTTGTATTAATATTATAAGTAAAGAAGGCTTGGTCCAGGAGGTTCTTAAAGCTGATTATGATGATATCCTCATACTCCTTTAGTAGATCTTGTAACTGCTTCTTCTGATTTAGTAACAGGTTTTCATTGAGAGAGTAGATATGCTTTTTGGTATTCTCCTAGTCATCTAGTCTTTCCATTATCATATTGACTTATCTGGTAGATCTAAATCCTTTCTTTCTATGTTGTATTTCTTCTAAGTCTTTCACTTCTTTCAATGGTTACTATTCACATTTGACAATTACTATTTGAGCAATTCGATCTTCTTAGTATACTTCAAATTGGTTATAGTTGTAGTTGACTAATCCAATTTTAATTTCTCCTCTATAGTCTTTATCTATAAGTCTAGAGAAGACTTCTATTTTAGAATTGTGGTAAAGTCCACTTCTTACCTATACTTGCACATATTGTTCAAGTAGTAGGGCAATAGTAATTTCAGTTTTTACAAAGGCTGATGATTTTGATTCCAAGGTACAGTCTTTATTTATATATAGGTTATAGCCTGTGGCTTCTTTGATTTTCTCTTTGATATAATTGCAGTTTTTATTAGTCTCTTGACTTAGGTTGCTATTTCCATTTTTTCAACTATGAATGCTTCTTTAGAGGTGGGGATGTTAGGTTCTTTTCACTGCTCGTGAGTTATATCTTGAGGTAGGTTCTGCTATAAGTTCTTTCACCACTAGTATTACATATTGATTTGTTCATTAGGGTAAATTATTTTTTCTAAGATAATGATTTTTTCTTCTGAATTTGAGTCACTTTCTTTGATTAGGGTAGGTCCATCATTCTCATCATCATCCTAGAATAAAGCTCTAACCTTAGCAGGTGTTTGAGTAGTATAAACTTTATTATCTCATTTATTAGATATCTACTCATCTTTATTTTCTTCAAGTATAGTCTGTTCTTATTCTTGATTGTAGTATTCTCTCCAAGTTTTATAATAATTGATATCATATAGCTTATCCAGATATCTGACCCAATTTTCACATTCCTAAAGGTTATAGAGGTTAACTTTATCCTAATAGCATCCCTATAGATAGATGTTATGGCTTCCTCAAAGGTATCCTTTGCCAATGTATTCAATATTCATCTAGAAGTAATTCCAAACTTCTCCAGTATTGTCTGCAAACAGATAAGAGTTCTTTCTATTATATGGTCCTTAATTCATGGAAGGTAGGATCCTTTAGCAGGTCTGTGATAATCTCAGTTTCTTTGTAAGGGGGTTTCTTCTAAACTGCCTGTGAGGAAGCATCTGATAATACTAATCTGTATTAGACTTAGAAATCTTCAAGTACATTACAAGGTTTCTAAGATATCAAAAGTACTTTGTTTCTTTATAAGAATATTATTTATGATTTTTAGACTTATAGTCTTTTTAGTGCTCTTAATATGTATAGAAGGAGGTAAGATCTTTAGCTCTCAAAGGGATCTTAAGTATACACTGCTATTGAACTAAGGTTTATTCAAATAAAAACTAAGGGAGTATTTATACAAGAAATCAGATAGTACTACTATAAAGGTAGCTGCCTAAGATAGTACTTCTGATAGCAGTAATACTTTAAAAAAATTACTGAAATAAATAATACAATAAAAGATAATACTGTAAAAGGTAATAATCAAAAAAGAAATTACTAGAGATAGTAATTTGATAAAAGAAAATACTATATGAAGTATTTCAGAAAGGGGTAATACTACTATAAGTAATATAAGAAAAGGAAATGCTACAATAAGTAATACTACTAAAGGCATTTCTAAATTAGTATCTGATCTGGATTCTTCAAGAGGAAATTTCTCAAAGGGCAGATGCTGCGGTGCAATTACTGCACTTTTACAACTCTTTCCCTCTTAGGAGAAAATAGCATTCTTGCTATTTCTAAAGAACTTAAAGTTATCCTAAAATATAAATATAAGAAAATACTACTCTTGATAAGAATAATACTAAGAAAAGAAGTAGCTCATCATTTTTTCATAAACAAATGACTTCTGAATATTTCAAAGGATAAAATAATAAAAGAGATAATAATGTAATAGATTGAATATGCAAATAAATGAAATAAGTATCTATTGAAGATCACTAGGTAATAAATGATATGATAATATCCGATCTGAAGGAAAATGGAAATAAGTACATCAGGGAAAATAGAAATCAATCAAGTGCATTATAATAATAATGAAAGGGGGTGAAATCAATTGGGTGCATCATTGTTTGATGTAATAATAAATAAAATAGGGATTGATCGAAAATAAAATAAATGAAAATAATAATTGTTTGATGAATAAAATAACTAATGTAACTGTGATGACTGAATAAAATAGACTCTGAGAGTGTCAAAATTTTTTTTTTTTAAAAAAAAAAAAAAGGAATATAACTGAAGACTAGGCTCGCTGTCTTTTTTCTTCATCTTCATTTCATATATCATCATTCTCCTCTATGCCAATTTGTCTGGATATGTGTGTGCGGTTATTCTGGATTCATTTGGTCCTAGATTTATAGCACTCAACATGACTTATTGTAGTTGTTCTGACTTTCTTTCATTTTTGTCATAAAGATCTTGCTAGAATTCTCAAGAATCTCTCTGTATAGTGTACATATGAGTCATGCTACTGATTTCAATAAGTAAACTTTAGATTTTACTATAAGTGGTGGTTGTGGTACATTCCTTCATTCCTTGTATGATTCAGATATATGATTTATTTTGTTTATACCAGAGTTAGGTAATTCTAATGTTTGTTTATTCTAAACTTGTTTTCGGGTATGAGCTGATTTATTGTCTATTTTTCTTCTAACTCTTAGATTATTTGTACAGATCAGATCCTCGGTTAGGTATCCTGGCTTTCTGTATAAGCTTATTTAATATTGATGATCTGAACTAATTCATCGGTTGTTCGCTAGAGTTATTGGTGGAACAAGGTGAGTAATTCATATATGTATATGCATGTGTCGGCTTGTCTGAATGCTGCATATGTCGGTCAGACTGAATGCTGTGTATTGGTCTTGCTAAATCTTACTATAAGGTGTTGGAAGCATGGGATTCACATGTGATTCTATTTCTGAGCTTAGTGACTTGCTTTCGGTGATTTATTTCTTAGCTAAATCTTATTATATATCTTGCTCTCTTGTTGTCCAAATTCATCTGTTCTCTTCAACAAGGGTTGTCTGCTTAGGTCAGCAATAAGATATCTTTTTCTGAGTAAGTTCTTGGGGTTATATCGAGATTCGAGTCTAGGTAGTCATTTGCATATAATTCTAGCAGGTATAAGAATAGAGTCATCCAATGTCTCTGTCTTGCAACTTCAAAAGTCTTCTAATTTATATACTACTCCTTCTCTTATACTTTTACTATAACTTCGCAGTACTAACAATATCCAGTTACTTCTATTCTTGGCAAGCATTGCAGAGATAACAATGACGAGGTTATCTGCAAAACTCCTTCTACCAGTCATCATTCCCAAATTGCAGTAGATAGTAATAACAAGATTGTTCGTAAAACTCCTTCAGGTTTTTGGGATAAAGCAGCCTGGCATTATGAATCAGACTTAACTCCTAGTCCTATGGTGAGTCTAGATTTTAAATGTGAAGAAGAGGAGGAAGAAAAGGTTAAAGCAGCTATTGCAGCAAGCTTTAATTTCAATGTACTCCCAGTTGATGAAGGCTTTGATGTGGATATGATGCTATTGTTGAAATTTGATCTTCGAATGTGTGTGTTTTAGAGTAAAAGAGTGCACTGGCTAATGAAGCTAATATGTGTATATTTATTAATGCTAATTTATGATTGGTCGATACAAAACAAAGATCATCTAAGCCACGATCAAGTGACATAGCATCGATCATTGATACATTGATCATTGATAAGAGAGAGATATAATAAGCTAATAATTACAACACTCCCCCTGCTTGATATATCTCGATAAAAATAAATAAAAAATAATAAAAAAAATAAAAAATAGAAATAAAATGTTCAACAGTACATCACGAATGGCATCCATGAAGTACATTTACTGCAAATAACTATATATAAAGTACTACTTGAGTGATAAGAATGATGTGATAAAGAATATAAAATTTTTTTAAAAAATGTTAGTTACATAAGCCCATTTTTGCAATCAATGTTTCAAGTCTTGGTCGCGCAAGTGGCTTGGTTAATGCATCAGCGATTATTTCATCTGTCGCCATGTAAACGATATCTATCACCTTTGATTCAACTTTCTCTCGAATAAAGTGATGCTGAATGTCGATATGCTTTGATCGAGCATGATTAATTGGATTTTTGGCGAGGGCGATTGCTGATTGGTTATCTTCAAATAAGGTTGTTGCACAATTCGGCAAATATCCTAGCTCATCCAATAGGGTGCGTAGCCAAATGGCTTCTTTCTGTTGAAATTTGATCTTTGAATGTGTGTGTTTTTGGAGTAAAGAGCGCACTGGCTAATGAAGCCAATATGCATGTATTTATTAATGCTAAATTATGATTGGTCGATACAAACAAAGATCGTCTAAGCCACAATTGAGTGACATATGATCGATCGTTGATGCATCGATCATTGATAGAAGAGATATAATAAGCTAATAATTACAACACTCCCCCTGCTTAATATATCTCGATAAAATAAATGAAAAAA
>RBNK01002405.1:0-11163 GCA_003990785.1 Endogone sp. FLAS-F59071 | reverse complement strand
TCTGATCATTGTAGCTATCTGTTCCTGTTGATCGAGGCTAAATGCAATATTACTCTAATGGTTTCTATCCAATCCTTCGTCGTCATCGTCAGGGGGTTGATATCTGTTGTCTGTTTTTGATTTAGATCGCAATCTTGTCGATCTTGTTGCTGATGACGATGATGCATATAGGTTGTCCATTTCATCATGTCACATCGTTGAATGCTATGTCATTACGTGTTTATCGCGTTGCTTTATCGCGGTGTCATTTGTCGCATTGTTTATCGCTTTGTTTGACGCGTTGTTTACGATTTTAAATAAACACTTACAGTAATCGCAGTTATAATTGCGTAGATCTCAGGTTGTCGAGCTGCAATTCGAGCGACTCGGGGCTCATAACCTGTTGAAATTTGATCTTCGAATGTATGTTTGGAGTAAAGAGAGCACACTGGCTAATGAAGCCAATATGCATGTATTTATTAATGCTAAAATTATGATTGGTCAATACAAACAAAGATCGTCTAAGCCACAATTGAGTGATGTATGATCGATCATTGATGCATCGATCATTGATAGAAGAGATATAATAAGCTAATAATTACAACAGCATATACATAGAAAGTGCCTATATAGGCAGCACCTATTTAGGCAGTATCTACATACATAGGTAGTATCTATATCCTATCTTTCAATAAAATTCAGACTACAACAGCTTAAGGAAAAAGCACCTACCTCCCAAGGATACAGTAAGACTTAGTTAAGAGATTAAGCAATTGGTTTGATATAAGAGTTGAGAGACTTAAGATAGGAAATTCCTTATTTATTCACAATATAGTTCACTACATTATATACTCTCTTATCAGTTACTTTCCACTTATCATATCTCTTCAGATACTACTGTATAACCTATTAAGATATCTAAAATACTCTGATATATTTGCTCAACTTACTTATACACATTTCTTGAGTATTCATCATTAATATATTTTAGTCTGTAACAATACTCTAAAGCAACAAGTACCAGCCAATATAATAACACTAGCCGAATTAAGAAATAAATGAATGATTATTGATAAAACAATTTATTAGCAATCAGAATGACAGTCATAATCAGCAGACAGACAACTCTAGAACAAGACTAATATCAAGAGATCAAAACCACCCATATAAAATAAAACACTTAGACAATCACCTATATTAAGTCTAGAACTTAAAAAAGAAAAAACTATAGTTCAGCAAATACTCTTTGAATAGAATCAATACTATACCTTTAAGAAATGCAAAATAGTATAGATACTATTTTCCTAAGAGGAGTTATAAGAGTAATATTATTAGATATTATAAATAACTATTACTGTGCTACAGCATTACTTAGAACATTCTAGTTACTTAAATCCAAAAGAAGAAACCAATACTTCCTTATTAGGATCAGAAATAGATACTGCTAACATTGAAGATACTACTGATATTGAAGGCACTGCCAACATTGAAAGTACTACTGACATTGAAGGTACCACCGACATCGAAGATACTACTAACATCAAAGATACCACCGACATCAAAGACATCACTGATACTATCAACACTATTAATATTAAAGATTTAAAGTTATCTTATATTATCAATCTTAGCTTTTCAATTTTGTATAAATATCTCTCAAATCTTTATTCAATAAACTTCAGTTCAAGAGTAATCAAACAATCAGTTTAAGTTCAGTTCTTCAATCCTTAAATCCTCTTAATAAAATTCTTATACAATATATTGACCTTATACAACTCTCTACAGAAGCCAGAACCTCAAGAGGCTTTGCATAATGCAGATAGTTGCAGACTCATTAAATTGAAGTTCTGCACTATTCTTGCAACCTTTTGAAATAACTTCTAAAGTTATGCATACTCAAAGACCTTTTAAGAGCTTAAGATCTCACCCCCTTCTATATATATCAAGAGCACTAAAAAGACTATAAGTCTGAAAAATCATAATTAATAATCTTACAAGAAACAAAGTACTTTTGATATCTTAGAAACCTTATAACATACTTGAAGATTCCTAAGTCCAATATGGATTAGTATTATTAGATACTTTCTTATAGGCAGTTTAGAAGAAACCCCCTTATATATATAGACTAGTATTTTTAAAAAGGTATTGTCAATTCTTGGTATTGGAAAGGTATCTTCCTTGGTAATATTATTAAGTTTTCTAAAATCGGTATACATTCTTGAAGCAAAGATTCTGGCTTCCAATCCTTTCTTGAGTGTAATAATATTTAGAAATCCCTATAGGCTATTCATTTCAGCTACTATTCCTCCTTTTACTATATCATTGATTTCTTTTTATTACTATTTGATATAAGCAGATGGTGTTTAATATAGTACACATTTGATTGAAGAGTGCCTTTAAACATTAATATGATAAAAGTACTTTGGCAGCTTCAAGTTGATCTCCTCAAAGGTTATTGCAAATATATTAGAATACTTATCTATAAGTTCTTTTAACTCCTTCTTTTTTCTCTCGCCAAGTTATTCTCTGAAAGTATATATCTTCTTATTTGCCATCTTGGGTACATGCTTGAGTGTTGAAATTATTAGCTTATTATATCTCTCCCATCAATGATCGATTATTACGTCACTCAATCGTGGCTTAGATGATCTTTGTTTTGTATCAACCAATCATAATTTAGCATTAATAAATACATGCATATTGGCTTCATAAGCCAGTGCGCTCTTTACTCCAAACATATATTCAAAGATCAAATTTCAACAGGTTATGAGCCCCGAGCCACTCGAATTGCAGCTCGACAACCTGAGATCTATATAATCATAGCATCTACGTAATTATAACTGTAATTATTGTAAGTGTTTATTTAACATTATAAACAATACGTCAAACAATGCGATAAACAACACGATAAATGACACCATGATAAAGCAACATGATAAACAATATATAATAATATAGTATTTTTCAATGACGCGACACAATGAAATGGACAATCTATATACATCATCATCATCAGCAACAAGATCGACAAGATTGCAGTCTAAATCAAAAACAGACAACAGATATCAAACCCTTGACGACAACAAAGGATTGGATAGCAACCATCAGAGTAATATTACATTTAGCCTCGATCGACAGGAACAGATGGCTACAACGATCAGAAATCAGAAAGATAAATTAGACACACTTGCAACCTTAATGGGCGAATTGATGGCAAAAATCGACAAAACAATCACATCACCTAGCATGCTAACTAATCAGAATGCAGCTACAGAAGGCAACACACCATGACCATCACCATCACCAACAACATCAACAAAGCTTAATGATCTGGTGAAGGAGTACCTGAGATCGATCAACAAATTCGATGGATCAGGAGGTGCACCCAGATTATTCAATTACTTTGATGCTGTAGAGCAATTTATCACCAGTGCCAATCTATCAGTACAAAAGGAGGAAGTTAACGTAGCGATCAGTAAAATTACAGACAATGCTAGAATGTAGTTATGAAGGCACATGAATACATTGGGAGAATTTGATTCGTGGAATGAGCTTAAAGAGGCTATGATACAAAAATATGCACCAATGGAACAATTGCTACAAATGCGCGATAAGCTTGCGATGATGAAGCAGAAAGGATTGATCAAAGATTATAATGACGCGTTCAACCGAATTATGGCACAAATCGAAAATATGACTAACACAGAAGCTATACCGCAATATCTCCAGGGTCTAAGCTCTAGGTACTGGGAATTAATACTTGCGCGGGAGAATATGCTAACAATGCTGGAGGCTTTACAACTCGCATGCATCAGGTTCGACCCGGATAACAAGCAGAGGTGCGATGAAGCCCATACGACAGACTGAGGCGGCTACCGAGGCGGCTACTGAGATGGCAACTGAGGCAGCGACCGAGGCAGCTACTGAGGCAGTGGTCACGACAATCAAGGCGGAAGCGCCGGACAAAGCTGAGGCTATAACAATGATAACGGAAACAATTGAGGAGGTCATAATGACAGAGGCAACCGAGGCGACGATCACAGAGCCAATCGAGGCGGGAATTTTCAGGGATACCCTCGGAAATGTTACGTCTGTGAGGGAGAACACAGAATATTTCAATGCAACAAATTCAATAATTGGGTAAAAACAGAAAAAGAAAAAGAAAAGACTAAACCAAGAGCCAAAGCAAATCTGGCAATTAGTGCCATTATTGATTCGGGCGCCATGTAATATATGTTCAACCAATTGGAGCTTTTCGAGACAGTGGCTGAGCACGACGGCTTGGTCACATATGTAGGAAATGAGAAATTATGCACAATGCATGTTGGGACAATTGAGCTTGATGACGAGCTGAAATTACGGGATGTCTTATATTGTGACGGAACATTTTGTGATGACATACAATTTAATTATAAGAGATCAAGTCATGTGACTCTCAACAATGTTGAGACCTATAGCGTTGTTGAGACTTATAGCGTTGTTGAGATCCGCAATTACACTATAACCTAAAATAGTATTTCGATCTGATATATTATTTCATCAACCAATTACATTATAACCTGATATATCATTTATTATATCTTAACCAATCAATTTGTACCTTATATTTAGCTGAGCTAATCAGAAATTCAAGTAGTAACCTGGGTAGCTGCCCATATAGTACCTTGTAATTTCTTATAAATACCCCGCTCGCAATTATTAATAAAATTCAGACTGCAACAAGCTAAGAAAGCTTACAACAGACAACCCAAGGAACACTGAAGCCTTACTCAAGGAGTAAGCAATTGGATAGTTTCGAGATTCTAACAGATACACTTTATTCGATCGATCACATATAATTCTTGCTAGTTAAATACCTACATCGACACCCTTCTTAAGATGCTACCGCATAACCCGCTAAGACCCCTAAAGCATATTTTCTGTACTTGCTCAACTCCGAGTATTTCACCATTAATATATTTTAGTCTATCACAATTGGTGCCGACTGGTAGGAAATCAATCGACACATCGACCGATTTATTACCTATATTGCATAACCAAACTTGCCGAAACCCATAGTAGAAGACAAAAGCAAGAATGGCACTACCACCGCCACCGCTTACATTACTACAACTACCTAGGAGAAGACCTCAAGAAGACAAAGAGACCATGACAGACAGACTACCTACCTTTTACAGATATACTAAGGAATATGTTCAAGAATTCCTAGATGATTTGGAAAGCTACTTTGTAGCCAAAGGAATGGTCAGCACTTGATGGTTGCCCATCCTGGCTGCCCAACTAAGAGGACCTGCAAGAGAAGCCTAACATGTGGCTCTGACGAATGTAGCAGCCACTGGACTAGGAGGATTACTCCTCATAGCCACAGTAGCAGCCGGAAATAACCCTCCTGCCGCAGCATTAGCCACTGCTCATTGGGATGTTACAAGAGCATGGTTAAAAGAAAAGTACTTTACTGAACAGAAGCGAGAATCGATCAAAGAACAGCTATTCAACATGAAGATGTCAATCAACCAGTGCCCGGAAGATTGGGTTACTACCATCGATCAGTACATGCAACTTTGTGGAGAAACCAGCCAGGTTATATGAGAAATGGTGTTCATGAACAGTTTACCTGCAGATCTCCAACGCCATATCAAGAGGTTTGGTCCTCAAAGTATGGAAGAAAAAGTCAGAATAGCACAGGCCTTTTGGGACACCGAAGTAGGACACTCAGCATCCCTATATGACAAGTTACCACAAGACTTACGCAGGAAATTCAGCACTGGGATACCTGTAGTCCAAATGATATCCGCATCAGCTGAACCACCTGAGGAGGATACTATCAAACCGACAGTCATGGCAAAAACAGGAAAGACAACTCATGAGGATGAAATGGAGAAGATTACCAAGATATTCTCAGAGATGACAGCATATATAGCTGACCTTGAAGCCAAGGTGATCTGCCAGAACAGGCAACTGAGGGGAACCTTTGTCGCCGAAGAATGCAACAAGACCGAGATAAATTGCTTTCTCTGTAGACAACGTGGTCACTTTGCCAAGGATTGCCAAACTAGAAGTTGGAAGGAAGGATGAGAAAAAGAGGAAGTAAAGAAGGCCGACCATGCTAATGTGGTGCAAGAAATCGAAGAAGACGATAAAGAATTTAGTGAAGAATACCTGGAGGCCTATCCTGTCGAAGCAGTTAGCCGCACTATCACAAGGAAGACTCCCTACCCAAGAAAGAAACTCACCCAGGAACCAGAGGTTGTCATCGAGAAGCCTAAGAAGCCAACGCAAAGACAACAGTTGAATGAGGATCAATGGGACAAAGCCTTCAAACAAATAATGCAATCTGGCGAGACAGTTACTTCGACCACCGGAGATGAAGAAATGACGGATCAGGAAGAAAATAAGGAGAAGAAGCCTAGGAAGGTTAGAGAATTCGAGTATGACCCATGGAAGGATATTGCTAGTCAGAAGGCAAACATTACCTTTAAACAGCTCTTCCAGATTGCACCATCGACAAAGCAGAAGGTGAAAACGCAGATTACCGAAACCAAACCAACCATCCGATTTGAGGAAGTTAACACCACCGAAGAACAAGAGGAGCGAACCTATACCTCATCCGCCTATGTGCAATGCAACATTGGAGAATTAGTATGCTCGGTTATTATTGACACCGGAGCAGGAGTCAGCATTATTGCCAAGCATTTTCTAGACTACCTAGGATGGGATATTGATGAACCTGCTACCTCTACTTTGGTCATCGCAAGTGGAAAAAGCAGCGTACCTCTAGGAGTACTCAGAGAAGTACCAGTCCAGTTTGGAACAGAAATAATCCCTGTCAGAATGGTTGTCACCGATGCACAATCCTACAATGCTATCTTGGGCAACAGCTAGTTGAAGAAAGCTAAAGCAAGAATTGACCTGGACGCACAAAGGCTAATCTTCATCAACTATGGAAGAAAGTTCAGCATACCTTTGGATATTCAGAAAGGAGTAGTACCGAAACTTACTCAGAGACCAGAAGACGAAAATGACACAGATGAAGAAATCACCCCCAGACAGGCGCACCTCAATTTGGTAGAAGAAGAAGAAGCAAATGTGGTGATCAATAGTGAATACCACTGCCTGACGCTCCTGGAGAAGAACCAGTTGATTGAATACAATATGAGGAATACTCGGTGTCCATTCTGTGAGCAATACATCTATTGTGCCGAGATGATGTATACCTGCAGCGATACAAAATTGATACCTTACCAAGATACCTTGGAGATGCACTTACCGACAGAAAAGAAGATCAGGAAACCAAGATTGCTGCAGACCTGCCGAAGGACTCCACTCTCAATGAACCATGGACCATATGATGGAAGGAACCCCCATCCATTCGCAGACAATACTGGAGAAGTATGGGACTGTTTCTGGACGAATATCGGACACATCAGCAAAGGACGTCTTTGGGGAAATCGCAACGTCTACCTGCAAGGATGCTACTGGGACGAAGTCAACCCTTATGACCTCTGGGAATGTGAAAACTGGATCAGATATCTGGACGAACCATATGACATCAATTACCATGGGACTTGGAAGGAACGTTATGACCGAGAACAGAAACAAATGATACCCAAAGAAAATAAAGATGAGGAAGTACCTGAAGAATGGAGCAATGAAGTTTACACTACTCAGATGCCTATCAAAGTCAGAGCCTTATTCTAGGAAGATGATGAAGATGATGGACCTATCCTGATTGAAGAAAGTGACTTGGACTCAGAAGAAGAAATCATCGCACTTGAGGAAATAGTCCACCCCGATGAATGCATCAGCATGTGCTATTGGTGGTAGAAGGACTTGTAGCAAAACCTACCACAAGACACAACTCACGAACAGTGGAAGGAGCTGAATATCCCCACCTTTGAAGAAGTATTTACAGTTGAAGAAAAGGATACGGCAACTCGAGTCAAGAAACTAACAGAAAGCGCAATCATACCAAAGAGAAAAACCGAAGGAGCCACAGGTTATGATCTGTACGCAAATGAAGATTACACCCTAGAACCAAAATCATCAGCCTTTGTAAAAACTGGAATTGCTATCGCCCTACCACCCAGACAGTGTGTACAAGAATGGGCAAGAAGTGGACTCTACCATAACTCTAGAATAGGAGCTTTCCCCAGATTAATAGACGAAAACTACAGAGGAGAAATTGAGGTTGGACTAGTTAACCACAACCACAGCCAATTTAAAGTATACCAAGGAGATCGAATTGCTCAGATGGTGATCGTCAAATGCGAACAACAACCTTTGAAGGAAGTGGAAAACTTAGAAGAAACACGACGTGGAAGGAAAGGATTTGGATCGACTGGATAAGCAAATGTAATAATAGAAAGACTGGATGACCAGGAGAGCGCCAAGAAGCACATCTACTCTCTCAACGAAAACCTGTTATCGAATCAGAAGAAACAGTTACAAGACCTACTGAAGGAGTATGAGGATATTATCGCAATCAGTTTTAAAGACCTACCGGACCAAGCCTTCTTCACACACCATATTGATACAGGAGATGCCAAACCGATCAAACAGGCACCCTACAGATTGCCAGCCAATTATCATGACTTTGTACGAAAGCATGTTCAAGAGCTATTGGAGTCAGGAGTAATCGTACAATCAAAAAGCCCATGGGCATCACCTATCAGCATAGTACCAAAGAAGGATGGACAGAGAATAGTTATCGACTATCACAAATTGAACTCAGTTACCAAGAAGCATGTATATCCAATCCCACACTCAGAAGACTTACAAAACATGTTGAAAAAGGCGCAAATCTACTCAACCTTGGACCTATGGGCGGGATATAACCAAATCGGAATGACGCCGGAAGTACAGGAGAAATCAGCATTTGTTACACCATTTGGACAGTACAAATTCACAAGAATGTCCTTTAGACTTTGTAACGCACCCGCCACCTTCCAAGCTGCAATGAATGAAATCTTCTACGATTTGATTGGACATGGAGTAATTGTGTACATCGATGACATTAACATCTATGCAGAGAACTTCGCAGAACACATAGTGACCCTGAAGGAGGTATTTGAACGACTCAGAAAACACGGATTAAGGATCAAGCCAACAAAATGCTACTTTGGACAGAAGAAAATCGAATACCTTGGATTTATAATTGACGGAGGAGAAATCTGCCCAGACCCAAAGAAGACCGAAATTGTCAAAGCCTTCTCAACCCTGCAAGATAAGATGGTCTTACGAGGATTCCTAGGACTAGTCCAGTTCTATAAAAGGTTTATCCCTGGTTACTCTGAAATTGCTGCACCCTTGCATATGTTGCAAAGAAAAGGAAGAGCATGGGAGTGGATATCGGCCGCACAAACAGCCTTCAACCTGATCAAGGAAGCACTTACCCATGCACCAGTTATGGCAAGACCAGACCTCACAAAAGTATTCAAGCTGTATACGGATGCATCATCATTTGGACTCGGAGCAATCCTAGCACAGGATGACAAAGACGGAGAACATGTGATTGCTTATGCAGGACGAGCCACCCATGGAGCAGAACCTTCCTATAGAGCCACCCAACTGGAATGCATAGCAGTCATTTGGGCCGTACAACACTTCCGCCACTTCTTGATTAGAAAGCAGTTCACCCTAATAACAGATCACTCAGCTCTCAAATGGCTTTGGAACAAACCGAACCTGACAGGAATGTACGCAAGATGGCTAGCCATATTGCAGGAATACGACTTCACAACGCAATACAGAAAAGGACGGAATCATCAGAATGTGGACACCCTCTTACGCCTACCCTAATTTATCTGAGATCGACACCCTGAACCAAAAAGAATATATCTACCCAATGAACACTAAACTATATAACGGATATTTGGATTACCTCAGTAACTTAACCTTTACTAGGACAGCGAACAAAAACGATCAACGGCTTATACGGACAATGGCACTTAACTATTTTATTAAGAATAATATACTTTACCGACGACACTGAGGACAAATATGACTTGTAGTTCCTGAACACAAAAAGCAGATGGTTCTTCAGGCCTCTCATGACCATCAGCTGGCAGGACACATGGGCATAGACAACACATATCAATGACTATTAGAAAAATATTATTGGAAGAATATGTACGAAGACAATAGAGAATATATCAGGAGATGTGACACTTGCCAGAAGAGGTGCCGAGGAAAGAAAGTCGAGACCTTATAACTGATTGTACCTGGAGGACCCTTCGAACATATTGGAATAGACATTATTAAACTGCTACCAAGAACACTGAGAGGAAATCGATACATCGTGGTAGCAGTAGATTATCTGATCAAGTACCCCGAAGTAAGAGCCTTGCCCCTTGCAGATGCCCTTAATATTACACCTTTTATCTACGAAGATATTATTTGCTATCATGGAATACCTTATGAGATGACCTCCGATCAAGGAACTGAATTTATTAATGAATTCATGCAGATATTGACGCAACACTTCGAGATCCGCCAGATAAAGACTACTGCCTACCACCCTCAAGGAAATGGACTTACCGAACGGACGAATCAAACCATCAAGAACACGATTGCTAAAGTAGTACAATCACAAGGAGGAGATTGGGACTTATACCTACCTTCCACCTTATTTGCACTATGAACAATGAAACAAGAGACAACAAAGTTCACCCCTTTTGAGCTGGCTTACGGAAGAAAAGCTCATCAGCTGGTAGACCAAGTAATGACCACCCCAGAACTCAGCCACACCTCCTGGGAAACGCAAATCGAGCATCGTGTGACAAAGGAAATCCAGGAATTACACAATGTCTGAAACAAGGTGAGAGAATTTATTGCCATTGCACAAGATCGACAAAAGAAGAATTACGACAAGGAACATAAGGAAACCGAAAGATTGAAGATTGGTGACCAAGTCTTACTATACCGGAACATAGTAGAGTCCTCATGGTCAGCAAAATTGGACCCGAAATGGGAAGGACCATACTACATCGCAAGTATAAAAGGGACTATGTATCAGTTACGAAAAACGACAGGAACAATCCTACTCTATACTGTCTACCGAAACCGCCTCAAGAAATATCATGCCCCGCTGGAACAACTTCCATGAAGTCCGAGTCAGCCTGATCGAGGCCTACCAACATATAGAACCCCTGGAAGACCTTGAGGAGATAGAAGGATCGACCTTAC
>RBNK01002404.1:0-11164 GCA_003990785.1 Endogone sp. FLAS-F59071 | reverse complement strand
ACTTATCACCAGCTTTAGCGCGTTCGACTATCTCGTTGCGGAGAATAACATCCATGCTAGATATCAGTGGGCAAAATAAATCATATCGTAAATACGACTTTGAACATTAGAAAAATTATTTATTACCACAATGACCAACCTTCTCGGCATACTGCCCGTAGGGATTTCGTTGGCATTTTCCTGTATGCGCACTCTTTGCCAGTCGACGAATCGCGATTGCTCGATGTTCAAGTCCCACATCAGACGGTTCTGACACGTCGGGTTCTGACACATCATAGGCTATTCCAGATTATAGTGCATCATCATCATCATCATCATCATCATCATCATCATCATCATCATCAATATTTTGAGAAATAACGAGAAAAGAGTCAAATTAAAAAAAAAAAAAAAGGAAGAAATGTAGCTCAAAGTGGTGTAAAATGCAAAATAGTTATAAATTACCCACCTCAGTGTATTTGAACTGCTGCTCCACTTCCTTTACTACCATCCCGCATTCGACACATGTGAACGAACCATATACGAGTTCTGGTCGAACCTCACTCGTCCGCGTCACGGTCCCACTGATACTGATAAGCTGTCCTATTTTCTCTGTACGCAACTCGCGTATGCGGTGCACAGCCGGCAGACCATAGAAGGCAACTGCGAATTCGCGCGGGACTTGACCCCCACGCTGCTCGGATGTGGAGGCTGAATTGATGTAAAGATAGGTAGGGATGTGGTTGCGTACCAGGTTTTGTATTGCACGACGAAGGTAAGGCATGAACCTTGAATTGTGGTTCGATTGTGAGTTATACGAATATATTCGACATTCATTCGTCTCAATAGAAATTGCTATTCATAACTTACCGATAATATTGTTCAGCAATAGCCTTCGCCAGAGGTTCATCGTAACTCTGCAGCTGTTCGTAGTCCACGTAGACCGTAAGTGTTTCTTCTTGTTTTAGTTGATAAACCTGTGCCATGTAGGGTTGGCTCGGTCCGTTGAGGTTCTTCTCCTCAGTGAAACTACGGATGAGCGACCGTGACGGGAAGAAATGAAGAGTACAGTACGAGTTGTTGCATTAAATAATCTTGCCTGCAATTTGCATTCCTAAACTAAAATTCCGTAGTTTCGACTTAGCCTTTTTTGCTATCCTATTGAAAAAAAAGAGAAACTTTACCCTTCTAGGAACCGCTCAAAGCTATTCCTAACGCTCTCTGCGGTCTGGTCAATGACCTTCGGGATGCTATTCGGTAAAGGTCCCATGAATGGCCGATGGGCAGCGGTCGCTGGATCAGTACCGTTTATATCCTCATCCATCGTGCCATCATCGTTGTAGTCGTTGGCAGAGTGCAAAAGCTCATCGATGTCAGTGTCTGGCATGTCCGCAGATGGAATTCGACGCGACTTGGGAATAGAGCAAAAGGAAACGCGTCTTCCAAAACTACGTCACTCTTGTAAAATCATTTGAAATAATTAGCACATTGTTCAAGGACGACATCTCTGTTGCTCAATATATCGAATTTCCCTACAAATATTCGTAAACTTCAAACATCTGGCCTATACACAATTTCGATCTTATTATTGCACGGAAATGAACATGCGTGGAATTAGAATACACTGCAAGATATTAGAGTTTTCGGGTTGTGGAAGGAGTTACCAATGTGAGACAAAAAAGTATAAAGAAAATTAAAGGAAGTCGCAAAATTGATATGCAAAGCACGATCGAGATCTCCTTAAACTTAGGAATACCAACCAAATTGTGCTAATTCTAATTCTGAGGAATTACAGAAAGCGAGACACCCTTAAGTTAGATAAACAAATTTTCCTCCTTCCCCCCAAAAAAGGCGAGGGAGGGAAACTAGTAACACTCGAAAGTGTATTCAATGTTGGAATGTTCCTTTGCTACGATGGAGTCAAAACCTGCTTGTAGCGATAGGTCAGTGGGATGTCGCCATTGTGCTTATATATGTGCTGCTTGATCGTCGCCAGTGTCATTGTCGCGGGAAGAACCTGCGAAAATATAGTCCTCATAATCAGGTTGAGGATAAAAAAATGCGGACATTCCCATGTAATCAAAATCCATAAAGCACGGTATCTGTTAGACAAACAAACCTGTTCTCCACATAATAATTCGAGCCAGTTCTCGGGCTTTAAAAAAGTTTCCTGTTGCCTGACTTTCTCCTCGTCTGACACTTCCGAATATGTTGAGGGCACTGATTCACTTGAGAACACCAACTGCAGTGGCATGCTTATGTCCGCATCCTTCTCTGTTTTCTTATTCTCGTTTGCGAGTGATCTCGAATATACTAGACCTCCATAGTTGAGATCCAGTTTCTCAACAACGTGTTGCAAAAGCTTACGCACTCTCAAGACGCGGTTGGCTGATAGGCGGGCGTTATTACTGTATCGATCCCAAAGAGAACCTCGAATTTGAATAACTCAGACAAACTAAACTTCATATACCAAGACTAGGAACAAGATCTTTACTTACCCATTAGGTAGCTCATCAAGCTCCGAACCTTCATGTGGCCTGAGGATGAAACTCACTTTTATGGCCTCTTTCATCGGAATTTTGTTCTAAAAACAAGTAATTTGCTATTATTAGTTAACTTAAAGAAGAAGAAGAAAAGACTTGTAATTGTTGATAATACTTCTCTTTTTATTATCAGTCCCCCCAAACAGTATGTATGCGACCAACCTTTAACAAAAATTCCAGTAACCACATTGGCGCCACCTCTTCTACACATTCAACATCATCACCCACAGACGCCACCGTTCCGCGGTATAAGTCTACGCTTGTTGACGCTTCGGGACTTTCCTCAGCAATGATTACCGTTGTGGCGGTTGGTATCATGAGCGGTGGAACTTCGTTAGCGGGTGGTGGGGTAAAGGGTGGTTGTAACGCAATCTGGGCTGGGGGACCACCTCGAAGTGTTAAAGGGAAAGGGGAGATAGGCTGCGCATGCAATTGGGAATATTGGAAGTGTAGAAATTGTAAGGAGCGAAGAGAGAAAGAAGCAGGAATGGGAAATGGTGGCAGCTTTGCAATGTGAGTACTAGTAGGAATTGGTTTGTTCGGCTATGTGCACGAAGACATCACAAGCAATACTTAAGGACAATAGTTCCGTTAAGTAAAAGGCGATCCGGATACAAATGTGAAACTTGCAAGCCAAGACATGCACCCAACCAGGCTTGCGCTTCATGTAAATGCACTCATAAATAACGATAGGCCCAGAATATTACCTGTTCGCCTTCTGTCTGTGCTGCAGCCATGCCATCTTCTTCTTTTCTCTCTGACGTGGGCGAGAGGGGGGGATTTACTCCATTGGAAGGCGCAGATTCCATCTTCGCTTCCGCACTAGGCGTCCTCGTCAGCTTTTTAACAGAAAATCTCAATCTTCCCATAATTCCAGATGAACTCGTCCCTGCATTGCCTGCAAACGCCGCTGGCGGTGGTGGTTGAATAATAGTTTGTCCCGCTCCGCCCGGTACAACGGCTCCATTTCCACCAAAGGTTGGAGATGTAGGACTCGCGGGACGGTGACCAGCGGGCACGAAGTAATCCATTTGAGTGACAGTTGTCGCGGGAGCGCTAAAAGCGCCAAGAGATGAGAATTTACTAGTAAGCACTGGTGATGCCGGTGATTGTGGAATTGGGCTAAGTGGCTGGCCACCCGTAGTCGGAATCGGGACAGGCGGTGGTAACGAATGGAGGTTGAGCGGCCCTGGTGGATGACCAAACATATGATCTGCAATGGATGGCTCAACAGAATGTACAACGCCATTTGGTGTGGTCACCCTTTGCTGTTGGGCGAAATCAAGTTCTTGCCGTCTCTGCTTTTCCACCAGCTCTTCATATAGTTTGATGTGGGCAGTAATGAAATTGTCGAATAACCAGCGGAGAATCCACTTGCCTAAATTAACTGAATATGAAGAATATATCAATTAATGTTATTGTTATTGATATTATTTGTTATTATTATTATTATTATTTTCATAATGGCTACTTGAACAGTTATAAGAAGCTCTAAAGAAACTGTGATAATTACTTCGCTGTTCTTCCCGAATTTCAAAATCCGATGGCAATTCAGCCTCATCTGCGTACATCTCACAATCGAAGCATCTTGTCTCGTCTAGATGCACCGTAATAGCCTGCATAAGATGTAAGTACAATGTTTATCGTTTATAATCCGCATACAAATGAACTAAGGATGATACAAACGAACCACACACCCCAATTTTAGTATCGATAGTACACCAATTCGAATACGACTCCACGGTATTGACCTCGTGTGCCGCCTCGTCCAGAGGACGTTTACCATATTGTTGCACACGTTGGCACTAAGAATATAAGACACGGTGATTGCAGGGTATTATAAGTAAAGAACGCTGGTTGACTGGCTGGCGATGTTAAAATCATGTCAGCGAAGCAAAACTACACCTTGACGATATCCCATAAAACAACCTCGCCAGAGGTATCAACCGTGAGGACATTTCGTCTGTTGTTAAGCATCAGATGTTCCTTCAGGCCAGGCTTGCCTGTCAAGTGAAATAAATAAGAGGTTATAATTACAAGTAAATGCAACACTCAGGGAAAGGAAATAAAAAAAAAAGAAAAGAATAAAGGGAACCCCCTTCCACACGCAATCTTTCCTCTACCATATCTCAGTTCCGCAACTCACCTTCAATCACAGAGTCCGGTTTATCCCATACCGGCACCAATGTTTCCGTCGATGCTGCATCATCCTCCTGATAGCTGATTGGCACAGAAAGCACGGATGCCGCATATCCTGAATGTGGATTGCCTTCAGGAAACTGCTCGGTAACGGGAATGTACGGCGGTTCCATGGGTGGCAGTTTGATAATAGCCGAACTGGGAATTTCCACGTTAAAGACCGAGCGAGCAGCGGCAGTACGGTACGCGCGAGGAGTAATGCCAAGCTGTGTAAGAGTTTCGGTATTGCAGATAGATGGAGTTTATTAATTCACAGCTAAATAGCCAAACCAGCGAGATACATAGATGGGCTAGATTGTGGCAAACAAGTTGTTATTGTACTTACCCATCGATTCACACTTGAACTAGATGTTGCCGTCCAAATATACTTGTCTTCCAAAGCGACGACCTATAAAGAATGATGTTATTAAAACATTGACAGAGGTGTAAATTCTTAACCCAGAGCATATCTCCTTTAAATCGTCTCTATTATTCACCCACTTTGACTACTCCGCTATTTTCTTTAAATACCGCGACACACTCGCCCTCGACACCCGCATCTTCAGGCCCACCAATCTCCGTGCGTGTGACAAGACCATCCTTAGACCCTGCATAGAAAGTCTGCAGCCGCGGGTGGTTCGAGAACAGTGACCAAATTGAGTCGGCGTGGGTTTCGTACGTGGCCAAGCAACGTTGTGCTCTGAGTGACCAGAGCTTGATGGTTGTATCAGAGGAGCCAGAGAGGATCTACTCCGAAAAAATAAAGGCGCGTTTCAGAACTTCATGAAGTGCAATAAACGTGGCCGAAACCTAAAATCCATAGGGCCATTATTAAAATACACCCCATTACTGACAAAGTAGCTTTCATTTGATTCCAAACTAATAAAATGGTAGTAGAAAGGAAAAATACCAATTGACCATCATCGCTTACGAGCAAAGCGCGGATGTTGTCTGTATGTCCGGTGAGTTTGGTAATGCGCCTGCCCGATCTTGGATCAAAAATTAAAACAATCTATTCAAAACAGACTTTGGCTCAGACAATTTCACGGATTCAAAGTTCAAACCTAGAAAGTTATAAATCTCACCTTCTCTGGAGATCCGGCCGCAAGAACTGTGCCAGTAGGGTTCATTGCTAGCGCGTATACCGATGCTGCTTGAGAAACATCTTGTATTGAACCTGTTCAATCACCATAGGATTAGTTAATAATGAAAGCCTAAGTGATATTGTGGCGGATAGTTTTTTCACCAAACCGACACATTGAGAGTGAACCAGTTCCTCTTCCTATCCGATTAACCTATGATCCACTCACCAATAGGTCCACTACCTCCATCGACATCGATCAAGGCGCTACTACGAGTCTCGTTCACGTCCCATAGATAAATCTTTCTATCAAAACCGGCACTGGCAACCCAACATGGGCCAGCCGCATAGGCTAATGACTTCACGTAATCGGTGTGATTACCGATGGTATAGAGTGTTGTTGGCGTGGAACTATGGGGACGCCATAGCTTGATAGTGCGGTCCGAGGAGCCAGAAATGACTTGGAGGGTGTAAAGCAAGGAGATGTAAAGCACGGAGATATAATGCCGAATGAATGACCAATATTATAATAGAGCGAAAGGAAATAATTACAGGCAGTACAGTAAAGATAGGAAGAATGGAAAATTTGCACACCAAAGGAACAGAATTACATAACACGATAACATACCAGTTTCGTTATTGTGGGCCAATACTATGTCATTTACCCAATCGGTGTGTGATTGTACGGAGAGTCGATAGGTAGATTTGGGTGATGCTGCCTGAAATACATGTATATTATGCGGAAGAAAGCATGAAAGCACGAAAATTAAAATTGATAAACGCGGATTTGATAATCAATACACTCTCTATTCTCTATTATGCCTCGAGAGATTCACTCTAGCATCAATAATAGCCATGTAAAGAGTCTATTACTATTCTCTTTGAGAAAGCTGAACCAATTCATTCAGTAAGTTAAACCAACTCGGATAACCTCATTCTTTTTTTCCCTAAAAACATACCGGTATCGTTACATTTAAACCATTCAGCCTTAAATCCTCACGTACCGTCGTCGATTCCATATTCAACCGCCATTTATCACTCACTAGCCTCCCGAGTGACACATCGTCGTCATCCTCTCCGCCGACCGATGACAGCAGCCCGTTGGCAACGTCTTCTGAGCCTTCGTTTTCGCGGTCGCCTTTTCGCTTAAAGTTGAAGTGTAAATCCCAGGCAGCGACAACGCCGTCTCTGCCGGCCGAGTACAGGATGCCACCGGGCGTGCCTTCAGAGCCATTGGCGGTAGCAGTATCGAGGGCCAATGAATTCACGCCAAGTCGATGAGCATGTTCCTCGTTACCAGATTTGATGACATACGAAACCTTACGGCGGGTCGCTTTGGTCATGGTTTATGGTAGGTATGGGGTGAAAAAGACCCTCTAATGGTTGGATGATGTCACAATACTAATTTTTATCTCTATAAATAAATTTGGGCGTGACGTAGGCGCGTTTTCCAAGAGTGCCTGAAATGGTAAATCTACTCGAACGCGCACTTTGACAACAAACATAGTTTCTTACCTTTTGGATCGAGACAGCTAACATGCCACTCGACATCAAACCCGCCTTACGCTCGAGAAAGCGTGCTCCCGACTTTGAAATATACAATGACCCTACCGACCCTTCCAGCTCTAATCTTCCTCCCGCCCATTCCACCCGCCGCGCGAGCCTCAAATGGCGTATGATTCACGAAAAAGAGAACTGGTTTGTTGGTTTTTTATACTTCACCTGAGTTTTTTTATTATTGAAAGTGGTCTACCCATATTAAATAGCAATCCCAGTAATCGCGTTTTAAATATTTTTCAGGTGTCCACTACGGAAATGTTTCGTTACGGATCTCCTGAGTTGCGAGAAGCGTCCTGCCAAAAAGAAGCGTACTGCCGTCGAAGTGCCAGTTCTACCGCTATCCGATTTGACTGAGGCGTTTGGCAGCACGTATGTGCGATTTGTCGATGTCCCGGGGGAGAGCGCGTTTGTGGCCGAGGGCACAGCAAGTCATCCAAGTGAAAGCGAAATGCCAGCGACCATGCGTGAGTCTGCCGATCCGAGATTATATGTTGTGAGTATTTATTTGCTCGTGAGCTTGAATATTAACATTAATCGGTTTTGAAGCGACTGACTCTTAGCTGAGTGAATGGATTTCTTTATTATGATTATTCTTCCACACTAACATTATGTATGTCGTTTCTTAGTCTCGTATTCCTGTCCGCCGCTCCTCTCGTATCCTCAAACGCCGAGTCACCAATCAGCTTCCGTCCTCTTTTGTCAGATCATCTACAAGTATCGACTTACGCATTCACCAATTATCCGCTCGGAGCTTAGAGCAAAAGCGACAATCAACCGAGATCTCCGACATTGCAGTCGCCAAGTCACGACAGCAGTATACTAAACATGGGCGTTCTGTGCAACAGAGGATCGAGAGCAAAGACAGCGTTGACGTTGTGAGAGAGGACGATAAACCTCTTCCATTATTAATGGAAGGCGAAGTGAACGAAACTTGTGTGCAGAAGGAAGATGATGCTTACCAAACAATGGTAGAGAGTCAGATAGAATATGCAGGGAGAGGCAAGCAAGGCAATGAAAAGGTAAGGGTCAAATTTTTTTCTCTAATAGCTACCCTACCGAGACAATCTCATCACAATTTGCAATTCACGTTAATTAGACGTCAACTATCAACACGATCTCTATAAGTATGACCGCACAAGAGATCCCAGGAAACGCAAGCCAGAAAGGCACTACCAAGGGGAATTCTGAACCAGGGGTATTGGAACCCATTCTTGTGTCCACATCGACAATCAAGAATCCCTCGGCCTTGAAAGAGAAACGTGGTGTTGCCCTTTTGCCTGGCAACAAGACGCGGCTGCTCGAGCCTTCAAAATCCACCTCGAAGGTGAAAACTGTTTACGCAGACAAGGAGAACGCTATAAATATGATGGACAAGTGTGTTTCAAATGTTCGCAAAACGACAGCTGCAAGGGTTCAAAATGATGTACTTTCGATGAGGCGTTTTCGTTGATTTAATGTATGAATAAAGCGTGACGTCATCCTGCAGATCATTTTTCAATAAGGTCATCACTCTACTTGTGCTACTTCCGTTCCACTATCCACTATCAAACGCCATGAACCTCCCTGACGAGAAACAATTCGTCTCGCAATATCTACATTTGCTCTCCCTCCGCGCTGTTCGTTACAGTGTAGATCACGTGCAGCAACCTCTTCAATCCACATATAAACTCAAGGTATGTTGTACCGTCTTTGATATACCAAATACGTTTCTTGCTCTTGTGTCTGCTGTTCAAACGTATTGTGTTTTGGTAGAAAACAGTGAAGCCACCTAATGTCGAACAAAGTGTAGAAAAGAATTTGGTTGAACCGGTACCGAGTGCGTGTTCTTCCTACGCTTCACTTGATTCACAGGGATTCCCTTGTCGCATTTTTTTATATGTAAGCTCATTCTGAATTCTTCCTTCAGCCCCAGCAGTCGCCATCCCCTCCGATGCGGCGCCGTCCGCCTCTATGACTCTCACTGTCAAAACTCTGAAACCACCCGTAACCTACACAATTACCGCCCTCGACTCCTCGGATACGGTTCACACACTTAAAAAACGCCTTCACCAGCAAACCGGCATTCCCCTGCTTCAACAGCGCCTTGTGCTAAAAGGCAAGGCCATGCTCGACACTCATGCGCTATCAGACTACGGACTTACTGACGGCAGCACGGTACATCTCATGGTGACAAAAGCTCCCGAGGCCGCCCCTCCTCAAGCCTCAACCTTGCCCGTGGTGCCAGCTTCGCAGTCGGAAGCCGAGCAATCTGGCATCATTGGCCTGACACCGCGCGGATCGGCGCACCTAAAAGGGACTGGGTTCTGGGTGAATCTGAGGAAACTACTCGGGCGAGAATTTGCCAATCGAGGTGACGCAGAAAGAGTATTGAGCGAGTTTATGGGCCTTTACAAGGAGATGCTGGGGAGATTGACACCAGAGGAAGTTGAGAGTCTTGTTGTAGGAGCGAAATAGCTCAGTTATTGGTTCGGTGTATTTACTTGCTATTTGGGATTAGTTTGATACCTGCGTAATGATTTGCCTAGTACATTCCAATTACACACAAATTTACTTTTTGAGCTTTCCACGGAAATATGGTGCTGCTGGAGGCTTCGCTTGGGTTTGGTGCTGGATCGTTGGGATCGAAAGTTTGATGAACATAAACGGCTCAATTGTATCTCTTTGCATTCGGAACCGAACCAAACTTTTCATGTGCATTCTAAATAAACCGGGATTGGATTATAAATAGATACAACCCGTAATGAAGTACTACTACAAAATTATGATCTCCTTGAAGTTAAAGTAATAGATAAAGGTAATGATAAATATACGTTGCATTTCTACTCTATGATACATATGTGATATTACTAAGGAACAGTTTCTGATGTCATAAAGTCAACACCGACTTGCAATCTCCTTTTCTCCTTTTACATCCTGCCCTGGGTTTAATATGCCTTCATCTCGATCACATCGTCCGTGAGCTCTTTATTGGAGTATGATCCTTTCTTGGAACCCTTCTTCGACGGCATTGCGATGCTCCGCCTTGCTATTTTCTTAAGGAACTTCTTGTATGTATTGTAGTAGAGCGAGTCCAACACCTCCTTTTTCGATTCGTCAAATATATCGAGTGTGAATTCGCCCGCCTCCACCTTGCGCTGGATAGTTTTAAGACACTTGCCGGTGATGTTGACCTCAAGCAACGAGCCAGGTTCGATATAGTTCTGGTAAAAGGTACGATAAAGGAAAAGGAGTGATTCCGGTACACGTGACTCGCCGCTGATACCCTGAATTCCCGTCACAGACTGGTGGATGTTGAGCGTTGGTGGGCTGATGGTAGGGTTGGCCATGGTCGAGGTCAGGGTTAAATTATTGGAACTGCGCTTGGTGAACTTGAAAGGGAGCTTAGACTTCTTGGCATGAGGTTTCTCGTGCATTGTCGACGGCATCGCGAGACCTCCCGTGCTTGTGCCATACATGTGGTTAAAGGTCTCTACAGTTTTGAGTTTTAACTGTTGGTAGTCCTCTATGAACCTTGTATTTTCGGCACAGAAATCAGAAACGGAAAACTGCGAGAACTCGGCGAATAAGTGCTCATCTGTCAGAACATGCTCAAAATCGTCAGCGTCCACGAGCTCTGGTGGCGAATGTACGATGCGCGAGGAGCGCCAGAGAGGCAAGATACAGTAGAATATGTGTCCGATTAGAAGCGCAATGACGGGCCAGTTGGTCTGATTCCAGATTTCGTAATCATGTTCAAAGGCGGGAATGATTCGCCAAACGAAATAGAGAGCAAAACAAGGGAAACCAGCAAAAACTGTTTCGTATTTCGGGGGGAGGGAGGGGG
>RBNK01002403.1:0-11164 GCA_003990785.1 Endogone sp. FLAS-F59071 | reverse complement strand
AAAAAAAAAAAAAAAGACAATGAAATCTATCTTTTGAAGAACGATTTAAGGTGACTTTCAGGTAACGAACCTGAGCGGCCATTCTTATAATTTTCAATACTGCTCGCGACAAATTTCCTGATGGCCTGTCAAGTGATGAGCCTCAGCGCGATCACTGTTTGACGAGAAAATGAAGGATTCGAGGAAAAGTTAGTGAGCTCGAGGTCGTGTGGTTCAAATGTCAGATGATCTTGGAGTTCGACATGCTTGCAGGGGGGTAGGGGGGCAAAGAGGGAGGGATCATGTCGTGAACCACAATATCCACTTTCGTCCGACTAAATAGTTTAAGGCTCCTTAACACATAATTCGGAGTCAAAATTGGCTATAACAAAGAATATTGGGACTCGGACAAGATTTGCCCTGGATATATAGCAAGACGTATATACCGGGCCCTGTACCACCCAAACTAGTAAACCAGTTAAAGACCACTAACCATTGCTCCACATGTTCCTTCCATGGAAAAATTTCCCACGATACGACAAACCATACACCCATTCAGCGCACGACGCACCTCTTGCGTAGAACACGCCGCGGTCTTTGTGTGCCGAAACAGAGAGCCAGACTTTCCGAGTGACCCGCGCCGTTATCATGGACTGGCTCGATCCTTTTGTAACAGCTGGGGGAGAGTTTTGGCGGTTGCGTTGCATGTGACCATACAAATCACGATCGATGCCCAATTTCGGCTATTTCTATATACTCTTGACCCGACCAACATGCTAGAATATCGTAATATGACATCCACGGTGTCATCCCGTGTCTGCTACAGTGAGTCACGACCTGCCGTGCTGCGGCGGATATAAAAATGACCTAGTGAGTGGAGAAGCGGACGGTCACACACTAAAACTCTTAGCATAACCCTCGTTCCCAGGCCAAACAATCTTTGGATTGAACACATTTGTCACACCATTTACAAATAGACCATCCTCCCCTCAACCTAGCTTCCGCGTGCGACTTACATCCAGACGAGTCTTATCGTCCCGAGACAGGTGCGGTAGATCGCATGGTTGCAATGTTGTACCAAACGTGCGATGGCCGCTCGTCATCAGGCTAAAATAGTAGTCACGCAGCGAGTTCGATCCCCTTTTAACCCGTCTAACAAGCTTGGAATTCTCTTTATCGCGCTCCATCCATTCCTTTGTTCGTACAACTTTCCCATCCCCCAGATCTACGCTTCAACACTCGACAGTCCACACTCTCTATCTGAAACAATGCTTCACTGGGTTTCTTCTTGGATCAAGGCTCCCGGCCACCCGACCGCCATCGCAGACATCCCCTCGGACGACAGCCTCGTCGCTCAAGATGTGGACGAAGACTGGATCCTATTCGGCGAGCAGCCCGTGGTGCCCTCCGTCACCAGCCCAATGGACCCACCGGTGGTAGCAACGCAGATTGCGCGCAAAATATCTCGACAGGAACGCAGGTTTGCCCAGCGCATAGCCGCCAAGAAGGCAAGGGCCAATCATGACGCACCTCACGACCTACTACTCAAGCTCAAGGACCGCGAGCTGAAAGAGCGCAAGCTCCGCAAACTCAGTTATAGGGGCCAAGTGCCTGGCGGCGGTATATCTAGGGCCATGCACTCGGGAGCTAACATCATGAGGCCCGGTGGCGGGTCGTTGGGTGTTATTGCGTAGATATGTCTATCCGCTGTCGTCTTAGATGATTGAAGGCGTGATGACATGATATTTGACGTTTTGGACGTCCATCATATAAGTTGCACTACTTCCTCTCTTTCTCGTGACTCTACCCTAATTTCCACCTTGACTGGTTTTCTACACTACGCTTTGCATATGCGCTTTCACCAGTCTTTTACTGTACGATTCCCCACCTCCCCTTCCAAACACCTCTCACAAGCATCTCTCGAAATACTTTTTGCTTCGATAGTTGTATGTACATTAGAATTCCTTGCGCCCACCGAAAGACAATCTCCCTACCAACAGATTCACCCCCTTCGACACACCAATCTCTCATTCCTCTTTTTTTTTTTTTTTTTTTTTCCTGCGTGCTCTATTCGAATAAATTGACTGATTTGTTCGTGTCGCATAAAAATACGCTAAGCAGTCCAACTGCGCAATTCACGTGATTTCGGAACGGAACGGGGACTTCGCAGATAACTGTGAAAGTTAAATTTTGGAGCATATAATCATATAATCTCGAGGATAATTATGCGGCGTGGATTTGCAAACCAGATAGTTTTCCCTCGGTAATCCTTACCCCATATACGATAATCCCTGTATCGATGGCTATTTTTTTTTTTTTTTTTTTTTTAATTTTAAATGGTCGATTGAGTGTTTGTCGAAGGCTTTGTGTCTAATAAACGAGAGTTTTGGTGAATTTCCAACAAATTATATACAAAATAGCAAATGAAGAAGATAACATACTTCGGTGAACAACTATTGTTTCAGCAATTTGTAAAGCTATCTTTTGAGGGATGTGTTCGGATAAACGTCCTGCCAATCCAAGCAGCGTTACGCCCTCTCTCGAAATAGCGTAGCACCGGCCTCGTTGAGTTCAAAGTGCGCAATGACTTGATCAACATCAAGGGTGGTGATATCGATGGTGCTCGGCATTATCCTAGTATATTGATTTGAGTATTGTAAGAATGTCAAATATGTTAGTGTCATCAAATATATTAAGCAAACGACAAACCAGTACTAAGCATTGTTATTCCCAAATATATAAAATAAAAATAAATAAAGTGATAAAAAAGACTGAGAGTCGCCCTCACAGCGCGAGACGCTTATGTTTCGAAAAAAAAAAAAAAAAAAAAAAAAAAAAAAAAAGAAAACACACCAAAAAAAAAAAAAAGTTATATAGAAAAAAAAAAAAAAAAAAAAAAAAAAAAAAAAAAAAAGAGTGACGTGCTCACAGCACAAAACACTGAAAAAGCGAAAACAATAGTGAAGACGCTCACAGCGTAAACAATTAAAAGAAACAACAGTGAACACGCTCACAGCGTAAGACACTGTTGTTTCGAGAAAAAAGTGAACGTGCTCACAACACAAACACTCTAAGTTCAAGAAAGTTCATGAAACAGCAATGTACACGCTCACAGCGAAAAACACTGTCATTCCAAGAAAAGTGAAAAGAACAACACTGCACCGTATTAACTAAACATAACGCGTGTTACCAATGACTGTACTCCGAACGCGACTATACTCTAGTAACTCCGGTTTCCGTTAAGTGGTCCCACATCTGAATCACAAATGGAAAAAGTCTCTCACACTGTACCCTGCCCGCCCGTTTATTAGTGCTGTGGCGTTTTTCGTGTCATTGGGTTTGGCACATCACACTGCCGTAGCGAATCACAGATGGCGTTCATAAACAATCGATCTTGGAACGTCACATTACAAAAAAGCCACCAGTTTTCTCCTCTCCATGACACCGATTCTCCTTGTAATGTCGCACATTACCTACCTCTAACCAAACGCGTCGTCGGGTTTAACTTGAGATTCGGGGCATTGTTATTATGGACAGGGTCACAATCACACAATTCGTTGGGACATGTTAGTCCAGATCGGCGATTGTCACAGTTAACGGCGAGACCCTGCATTTTGCATGTGATATTACGTCACCAAAAATTTTTTGTTTACTTCGCTCCGTATCGAAGTGTACTTTCTTTGTTGTTAGATTACAATTGTCGAGTTCATGCCTCCCAAACGAAAGAATGTTGCTAAAGGCCCCCCAAAAATTCAACCACCGAAGCGAAGGAATACAGTGAGAACCTCATTCCAGCTGCTGAATGACTATGACGTGGTAAGTGACAAGCTTAGGCCTGGACAGTAGAGACTGGCAACTTGTACTTATATTCATTCTTTTTGTATTTGACTAGACCGACTGTGCATTTGAGCACGTCAATCGTACTTTTCTACTTGACTCATCTTGGGTGCCAGAAGGCGGCCCGACGGGGATCGATTACGAAATACTGACGGAGGATAACTATCCCAGACTGGATGCATCCAGCCAGAATATCGATCAGCTACCCTTCCTCATCCGAGACTGCGCTGTCAAATTACTGAGATTCATGCAGGGCTTAAAGAATAAATTTGACAATATAAAAGGGAAAAGCCCTGGTGAGACAGGGCGGATTTCCAACGTTGGCAGAATACTCAGTAAGCTATCACTGCATTCGGCCCCCCATGTTTCCCCTTTCAAACAGTACTAATGTTGGTCTTTTCTGTTGTATGGCTAGCTGGCACCTCTGGCGTGGGAAAATCATATGTGCTATACCATGTCGTCCAGTTTTGCCGGGCCTCAGGATGGCTCGTCCTTTACATTCCAAGGCGTAAGTCATTGATAATTTTGTATGCTTTGGTCAGTAGGAAAGTATAACTCACTGCAGTTTTTATATTTACTTCCAGTTGGAACCCTTGCAGTAGAGAATGACAATAATGCAGCTAGAACGATTTTGAAGGCCTTTATTAAGGCTGAAGAAATGAAACTCAAGGAAATGAAGTACTCTAATGAAGATGAAGAAGACTATTCCTTGTATAATTTTATTTCAGATGGTATTAATAACAGAGAATATGTAACAACATTCAATGAGCTTATATCTGTTTTCCTTGCTGATGAGCTGACGTAAGTATGCTCTTATATAACTGATCTGAGAGGATTGCATATAGCTTATAGTTTTCTGTCTACTATTGTAGATATCCTCTTCTTATTGCTGTTGATGAATGGAATGCTCGGTTCTCTCAAACTGCTTCTTGCAAGGAAGTACTCAAGGCTTTTAATGATAAGATGATGGTAGGTTTTTGTATAAATATTTTGCACTATTGATTGATAAACCTTATTGATTATATTTTATATATACAGGCATCAGGCTTTTGGCTCTATTCTATCTCTGCAGCATTCGACCCTGTTCAAGGTTTAAGGAATGCTGATGGGTCAACGATTTTTATCAAAATTCCATCTTACACTGAGGAAGAATACAACTGTATCATAGAATGCCAGCAGCATTTTAAGCGACTTCCTACAGGTATTAATATATATAATCTGAAAATTAACAACTTCTTTAGTGCTATATTTAATTTCTTCTCTCTCTTTCAAAGATATCAATAAGGATCAGATTCGATATCACTCTGCTCTTGTTCCACGAATGATCTTATTTTGGTGTGTAGAATGGAGTTTAGATTTGGAAAGGCCATTTGAGGATGTCTTTGAGTCCTTTTCTGATAGAGCAGTCAGCTATTACAAAGGGAGGATCACAAAGATCTTGAATCGAGCTAGCAGTTCACTTCTTAATGAAATGAAGTTGATACATAAGACAGTGGCCTTCTTCTATCTAAATATTCTAGTAATGGATCTTCCTGGATTGTGGGAGATTTCTGGCCTATTCATTAAGGAGAAATCAGAGATGGATGGTGATGCATATGTTTACAAATGTGTTTGTCCATCTGTGAGCATAGCTATTGCCAAATATTTTCAGGATTCTGCTGAGTTAACTATTGACATTCTGGTAGGTTATTTTATTGTTTTTTCTTCATCTTTTATAATCCTTTTTCTAATGATTTCATCAATTAGATTGCAGATCCAGCAATTAACTGGCGGTGTCTTGAGCTACTGGTATCTCGTTACTTTCGCAGAGGAGGTATATCTACTGTTATTTTAGCAAACAAAAACCTAATGGGAGAGAAGCGACAAAATGAGGGATTGAATATCACACTTTCTAGAACTCTTGAACAGACAACACTGCTTATTAAAGCACCTATATTACCAGGAACATTTCTAGTTTTACGTCGAGGACATATAGTCATTGACTTTATTGCTTATTCTTCAGAGAATCATGGTGAACTCTTTTTCATTCAGGTTTCTAAATCATCATATATGGAGCATGCATCCAAAGTCACTAGTCTGAAGAACAAGATTCAAGGTAATAAATCGATTTTGGAGTACTATATGGATCTCTGCCAAATGGAGGATGGGACAGCACGGTTTCCAAAAGTCAAAGCTAAAGATATTGACAACCTCAGCAAGAAACTTCCCAAAGGTGTCTATTATGTATACATCACAACATCTGATTCAGAAATCAGATTAACAAACCCTATCAAGGATCATCCAGTCATTCTTGTACAAGGTGATGATGTTAAGAGTGTAATAGGTTCTGATTGGGATACTTACAAAGCAAAATTTTAACTTCATAAACTAGCAGTTTATGGAATAGTTTACAGGGCATTTGTGGGAAAAGAAGTAGTTATGTGGTTTGTGATTTTAGTAAGGATAGATGTGTATTTACAATAAAAGAGAAATGATATATAGGAGTTTTTGAAAATATTTTAATATTGAGAGATTAAGTTATGTAGGAAATTTTTATTTATTTACTTTAAAACAAATAGTCATTGAGTTTATTTGTATATTATTTTTTATTTACATTGAGTATAGGTTATCTCATTTATAAGAGTGTAATAAATTTGAAAAAATAAGCAATATCTATTGTACATTAAATTAGTTACCCCAGACATCTGTTATTATTTCACAAAGCTGATTGATATTTTCTTCTAATGTAATTAAATCTAATAGCTCCACCATGCCTTTATATGCATTGATAACTGTAAAATTGTAGAATGTTAAGTGTCCAGTATCATATTTAGTAAGCTAGATATATTGTATACATACTAGCCAGATTAGACACTTAAAGTTTTGTATTCAAACATATACAGTTTCTCTCCTACCATTCATGGTCACTGTAACATTATCCATTCCAAAAAGCTGGTAAAACCTCTTGTACACTACTATTACATACCTTTTGGTTGTAACCTTTCTATACAAGAAATCCAGATCCTTTAGCTCAAGCCATATCTTTACTTCTGCATAAGGCTCCAAATGGGACAGTCTGGGATGGTCCGGTCCATAGAGGTGTACCATCCCGTCCCAGGACTGGGTGGCTTAGACTGGTCCACAACTGGGATGGTCCAAAGCTTGTCCCAGGACCGGACCGGACCGTACCGTCCCAGCACTTCACATTGTTCTTCCAATTTGTCCCAATTTGTCAATCTGACAATTGTTGTCATGCATGCAACGTAATTCTACCTTTGTGTGCCAATGTTGACTCCCTCACCTGCCCTCTTCTACTATAATGATCAAAAAAGGCAAAAGCAAGATGGACAATCATGCATGCATAACAACCATTATCAGATTAAACAATGCCAAAGGCTGGGACGGTCGGTCCGGTCCTGGGACAGACTTTGGACCGTCCCAACTGGACCGGTAAAATCGGTCTAAGTTGGGATTTTTGGACCGTCCCAGACCGTCCCAGACCGTCGGTCCACCGGTCCGGACCGTCCGGACCGTCCCATTCGGAGCCTTACTTCTGCACCTGCCTTAGTGAGTTCACTCCGTCATATCTATACATTATAAATATCTGCTTTTTGAATATTTCATACCTATAGTTCAAAGCTGAATTCTGCATCACTATTGTTGCTGTTGTTGCATATGTACATCAACAGCAATACTTCATCATCTATTCCTAACTCCTCATCAATTCTTGTACCAAGCAATGCCAACCATGCCCAGGTTGTATATACCTTGTATTGTTAGTATTCATGCTTGGCAGGAGTTACAAGAGATACTTCTGTAGATTTTCCCTTTTCTCAATGTCCAGCTTCTTCAATTGTTCAGACCCTGATGCCACTGTTTCCAAAATGCACTACAAATTATCTAATACTTTCACAAATGCAGTTTTACATTCTGGTATATACAGAAGTCTGGGAGGTCCTTATACAGTTGCAGCAGATCAGATATTGTTTTGTAGATTTCTTATAATTCTCTAGATATTTGAGTGGTGTGCATCTCTCCATCCTCATAGTTGCACCAGCAAAATCTAGAGCTAGTGGTAAATATCCAAGCTCTTTTATGATCGTGAGTGAATTTTCGTCACCACGATATCTGTCTGCATCCTTCCGAAATAATAGATTCAGAGCAGTATCATCATCCATCTCTATCTAATCCAGATCGACAGTTGAATTCTCCTCATATTTAAGGCGCGTTGTCATCAATATGACACCTCGTCCAGACTTGGGAAAATACTTGTACTGCAAATGGCGATTGGATGTGTTACTGAAAGAATAGTCATCGGCATTGTCAAAAACGATTAGCCACCCACTGTTCTTCTGGAACCATTCGATCATACAAGGCACAACATTTTTCAGGAGTGTTATTGGCAAGACTGTTGATCTTACTTGCTGCAGCTTTGAAGCTGCTCTGCAAAGTTGCCTCTGTGTCAGCTTCCATCCAGAAAATATATTGGTAGAAATTCTTGTTCTGGTAACAGAAATCGAGTGCGATCTGTGACTTTCCCATTCCTCCAAGCCCGCACAGTGTAACAAGCTTGGGTTCCTCATTGCTCATCTCGACAATGTATTCAAGCATTTGAAAGATTTCGGGACGTTTTACAAAATGTGGTATCGGTTTGTGGTCAATACAGAAAACTGCTTGTGCTGCTACCATCGATTTTGACATTATCATTGGATGCTAGTGGCAATGAGAAGTGAATTGCTATTTAAATGTCCTGCACCTTGACATAGTATATCAGCAGAATTAAGGTTAGAATATACTTACCAAAATATTTATAGACACCTTTTTTTTTGGAATTCTCGATAATTTTGTGCTGTTCACTGTGGATGTCGAGTTGCATTCCTCCCCTCTCCCCATTCCATGAAGCTAAAGATTTCTCTGATATAAGAAGGATTTTTACAGAATCCCGTACAGATTCAATTTTCTTAAGCCATCGCCTCAGCTCTACAGCATGCACATTACCCTCCTTCTCACCGAGATCCAGGATATCAGCATAATCAAAAATCAATAAACAGGTCGAACGATTTTGCAAGTTTTCTATGATAGCAGCTCCCAACTCTTGAACATTACTCTTATACTTCTCCATTTGAAGCCACTTCTCCTCTGAAAATATGACTTCAACTAGACGCCGAAAATAGCCCATGATCGACGTTACCCTCTCGCTATCAAACTTCCAAGCAAATATTCCACCAGGAAAGAGGTGCCCCATCCTCCACATCGCCTCCACAGCCAACTCTTGACCACCAATGCCTTTAATTATATAAATATGTGAAACTTGTGTCCCATGATCCACCATATCTTTCAAATCAACATACAGTTTGTCAAGATCTTTCTTGCGTCCGCGAAAAGTTGAGGCGGTATTTAGCTCAGTAAGGTTGTGTGGAGGCCAATTGAAATTAATCTCTGGCTCGCCATCCGGGCATTTAAAAGAACCTTCATCTTTCCGGAAGGCCGACAAGTACAATACCATGGCACCAGCAAAGTAGTCAGATGAGCGGATGTCATTTGAGCTCTGAATCGACACGCGCGCCTGAATCGACACGCGCGCCTGGTACATTGCCATCTCAACTGTGGACCCGCTGGTTAAAAATTTGTAAAATTCTGACTCGAACTTTCGGGCAACATCGTCCGGAAGGGGGCAGTTTGAACCAATGGTATATGGAACACCACGTTCAGCCAGAACTCGGGCAATGTCACGAGAATCACAGGCAGACAGAAATGCAAGCCGTAAGTTGTCAGGTGTCGTAATGAGACGTGATGTATCTATATATTCCTGTCTGCCATTATCATTATGTTCGAAGATAAGAGCCCTTGGACCATCCAGAACATTCATTCCACAGTGTCCCATGAAAAGAAGTACTGTTGCCGTTTCGCGTTCTTTCATGAGCAGTTCATCCATTCGGCTAACAGTAGGCGGGAACACTCGCTCTAATTTAACAGCCTTCCTGGTTCTGGTGAACCCGTTTATAAAGTTGCGAAATTGCTCGCTCAGATGCAAATCTGCAAGATCTGTACTGATGGGGTCTGGGGCAACAGCAACGATTCGCAATGGATGATTCGAAAGCAGATCTGATGAACGGTCAGAGTTTTGCACTCGTACGAAAATGCATTGATGGGCTAGGAATGTTGCATGATCGATCGCGTATTCCCATGGGATGGCATCAAGATCACGGTTGTCATTGAGCTGGAGGTAGATCCCACCATTTGAATGCTTTTGCAACAGTTGACCGGAAAGATTGGAAAAAGAGGCCTTTGAATAACGCTGTACCAAACTCTCGAAGAGCATGTGGCTTGGGCTTTGTGTGGAAGACATCGGCGACCAAGAGTCGATTTATTTTGCCTGCGATGACTGGACATCCCTCCGGGTTTTTTTTCTTTACAATCCTTGTCGCAGCATCTTTCAAGTTCAAAGGAGCTAGAGGTATCATTCACGTCACCTGAAGCAGCATCCTGTTTGTTGGCGTAGACAATAATTTCGCCATATATCTTGCCTTTCGTGTCTGTACTTGAAGGTACTTTGTACTTGAAGGAATGGCTATACTTGAAGTCTGGCGGATAGTTGATCTCAGAAACCTCGACGTGTACTTGGATTTCGTTGGGATCGCTGGAGGGGTCCTTTAAGCAAGAAACTCGCATGGTTGAGCAGTAGTCTGTAGTATAGTAGTCTATGTACAACTGTTTACGTCTATATCGGGAGCAACCTCCGCTATGCGGATCTGACGGTCACAGTTAGATTGTCAAGGCCAAAAAATCTCAATTTTTGATAAAAAATATTGGTGTTTTTACACATGTATCATAAAAGAAACTTAAAGCATTTTTCGGCGCAACTTGGCGCTCCAAGAAATCAAGCATTTCGACTAAAAGAAAATAATTGTTTAACAGAAAAAAAAAAAAAAAAAAAAAAAAAAACAAAGTCAAATATTTTACCACACAAACGTCGCGAATGCGAATCAAAAAAAAAAAAAAAAAAACATTGTTTCAAGGTTCACGCGAGCAACCCTGCAAATCCTTGTGAAACACATTTTTTTTTATTTTGCGATTAAAGTTGTAGCGCACGATATTGGCTAGACGAACTTCAGCCACGTGGGCTAATTAAGTATATTTGCCACATGCGCGTATTCTGTAAAAACCTTCTTGCGAGCACGATTTTCAGGTCCCCCCTCTCCCCACGAGCGCGAAATATATGTTCCAGTATACATGCCTCGCGATTACGAATCGAATAGATGAGGGATAAATTACTGACCTCATATGTATTGAAAGAAGCTTTCTGAGCTGTGTGATCTTTTGATTAATGGCCCCTGCTGCCAGTTATTCTATATATGCGTGGGAAAAA
>RBNK01002402.1:0-11168 GCA_003990785.1 Endogone sp. FLAS-F59071 | reverse complement strand
TTTTTTTTTCCTTAAAAGCTTGGATTGCCCAGCCTGACAGTTAATTTGCTCTCCATCATAACAGTCGAAAGCTTCCGCACTCTAGAGGTCAATGTTGGTGGTGTCATTAAAGGTAAGCATACTTTGTTTTATACAATTCTTAAACCGGTACTTTAAACCCACATTTACATAGACCCCAAACTTCATCAGGAACCAAGCTCGCTCTCCTCTACCTGCAAAAACGCGGTGGTGGCTGCATAATCAATGTGGCCTCCATAGCCGGCTTCTATCCTAGCGTGTAAGTCAATTGCGGGGTACTAAATAAAATCCTTTTCACTTGAAATTCCTTCCGCATCCTCATTGTCCTCCTGGTCTCCGTCTTGTCCCGTGCAGCATGTCGCCTATCTACGTCGCGAGCAAGCACGCCATCATCGGATTCACACGGAGTTTGGATTCCATGAACCGTATATGTAACGTTCGTGTGAATGCCGGTACGTTTTGTTACTCTGTCTACGTTGTTGTCACGACTCACAGCGTTTACTTATTCTTTGTCCTCGACACGTAAACAGTGTGTCCCTTCTGGGTTAGTAAGTACGCGATTTTCTTGTCGGGCTCTTTTCCTTTCCCTGAAATATTATGTCCATGTGGTTTACCTTTCGTTTTACTCAATATGTAGATACTGACATAGTCTCTATACCACGCAAGCTGGATCCCCTCTTTGACAAAATATTAAAAAACCAAAACTTTGTTCCCATGGATAACGTCGTTGACGCGTTCATTCAGTTCATCGAGAACCCCAAATTCAATGGTGTGTGCCTTATATCATTACTATTTTCCTCTTTGTTGCCCTTGGAGTTATCACATTCTGATTGCATTCCGGCATCTGTCTTCAACCAATGGTTTTATTGATAGGCGATGCCGTTATGTGCCTGCCCGACGGCAACCACCTAGTTGCCAAACCCCAGATACTTCGTAAGTAATGAAAATTTTCATTGATGTTCGAAATAAATGAACGTCTTCTCCCAGCTCGATCCCGAAATACTCAAGAATTGATTATTTACACGTAGCGGCTATGGTGTCCCGTACGTCTCGCGAAGAGAAAACCGGTGTGTCGTTGGAGTTGGTGGAGCGGAACAAGCATGCAATCGCGAAGGCTGTCAAAAAGGCAAACCTTTGATCTATGAAGCATTGTTCCGCAGCACAAATCAAATGCCTCCTCGGAAAGGATATGTTGCAAGTGATTTTAGTGAATATGAATGACTGTGTTCGTAATGATGAAAATGATAAGTGGCTACATGACTATAATGACTTTGAATTGGAAAAGCAGAGAACGCCATCCGGAAAGCTATGAAAGCAAGAAACTTTGTAGTAGATAACGAGAAAATAGGAAACGAAAAGAAAAAAATCTATGATTTAATAGATTAATGAACCTTGAAATTTGATCATCAATCAATCCTCCAACCCAATCCCGAATCGCTCATACATTTTCTTGACCGTCGTGCCCTCCATGGCCGCGACCTGTCAAGTAAGGAATGAATGTCACGTCAATCTCGGAAAAGTCACCATACGGTTCTCTTCACCGAAAAGAAAAGAAGGTCAATTCCTTCTCCGAACTAAAAACAAAACAAAAAAACAACCTTCCCAAGCAGCATCTGCCCCACATCCTTGATTTCATTATACTCATGGAGACGCCGTATGTGCGCGTCAACGAGATTGTCGGCAGCGTCGTCACTTAAACTTTAACAATGTTGCCGACATATTAGATATTAAAGAATCAGTATGAAGTAAACGACAAAACACATTTCGTAAATCACCTGAGAGCCAACTTGGTCTGCTGGTACTCGTCCTGAAGCCCGCAAAGCTTCTGTTCCAGCTTCGTAACATCGTCTTCGAGTCGAGCCTGTCAGAGTATATATTTAGAGATGTACGAAATATATATATCTTCATGAAGTATCGAACCACAAAGGTTACAAGATTTACCTTTTCGGCCAAGATGCGCGGATCGCCCACAGGGGAGGCAGGGCTCTCTATTATCGGATTCTCGGCTGTGAGAGGGTAGCAAGCAGATTTGGGCCAAACACGAACAATGGAATTCTCGACACGCGCAACTATCCGCTTACCATTTGGTCGGGCCGTGTCGTAGTCGTCGCGGTCATTGTCGTCATGATGACTAGATTGCGCAACGTCCTCGGCACAAAGTACGGATACAGAAACGTTTTTATCGTCTGTGACGGTGGCCACGTCTGGCTCGCGAGGAAGGTCGGCTTGATCGTCGGTCATTAAAAAGCACAAACGGACGCCGGGAGTAGTGAAGAGTGGTGGCTTGGTTGGAGCAGCATAAACCTATAAATTACTTAATATAGTGATTTAATTAAATATGCATTATACTATTTATACTATGCAAAATATTTTTATACTATACAAATGATTCTTTATAATATGTAAATACTGTAAAGTATTTTTGTATAATGTAAATAAATTTGTGAAGATGGAGCCTGTCTATACCCCTAACCCTGGATCTACCCGTACAACTTACCCAGATATCCTTGTAGAATGGGCAATACGCGGTCTCGGGAGAAAGCCAAGGGAAAAAAAAATGCAGTGGTCACTCAAAATGAATAGACCTTTTTCAAACTTATTGTCTTAAGCATTGTAGGGGAATGGAATCATATTGTGGCGGCGTAGCATAAAATAACCAAAATCGCGGCGTGGTGAAAATGACAATTTTTCCTTTTCTCTCAAATCTATACCACAGCACTATACTTTACTTGGTCTAGAATAGTATGTTTCTATCAATTTCACAATCACGATTTCCGCCCTACAGTGAACATATTTATCTGTATCCTAAGCATTGGCAAGAAGCAAAGATATCTATGCAGAATATTGAATAGTGGTCCTTTGTCGCTTTGTCTCCATGAATGTACGTAATCAACTTCCAAGCCTAGAATGTCTCGTAGAACGCTTCAGTATTTTATGATATTATTATAAAAGATTTTTTTATTTCAGAAATGACGCGAGAAACTAATCATATAAAAGGTAAATTATATCTGAGGTATTTGTACAATCTCTAAAAAAAAAAAAGTGGACAATGTCCTTAGGGTGTTTTAAAATCTCTGATACATTTGAAAATATCTAAAGTGTTTTACAATCTCAGAGACGCCCAGAGACTCCGTTTTTATTTGGTGATAACTTTATCACGCAAAACAAATTAAGAGCAATTAAGAGCAATACAACATATCTCCAACTAATATTACTCCAAACCGACCACTTATTGAACAAGACAAATAGATAGAACAAAACTTTTAGAGGTATTCGTACTCGGAAGATTATCAACATGAAAAAGTGCTGAGAATATAAAGATTTACAGTCGCAAGAAACCCCACAGAGCACAATTCAAAAAACGATGAAACTGGGCTGCAGATCACATGATCTATCTATATATTGCAAGATGGAGGTGTGGGCGTGTGGGCGAGAGGGTAGGAGGATGGGCTAACAAGGGAATGTCTTGACTGAATTACTTTTTTTGTCGAGGATGCTCAACATTTTCGTCGACCTTTTTTTTCTTTTCTTTACTTTCTTTTTTTCCCCATTCAACTCTAATCAGTATCTGAATCCACCTTCTTCTCCTTTTTCTTCTTCTTCTCGCTCTTGTCACTCTCTGTCTTAACTTTCTTCTTCTTGGGCGTCTCCGGCCCGGACTTTGCTTTCTTTTCTTTCTCTTTTTTCTTTTCCTTCTTCTTCTTTTCCTTTTCCTTTTCCTTTCCTTTCTCTTCCTCCTCTTCCTCCTCGCCACTTTCCACTTCGGCCTTGCGCTAAAGCGGCATCATGTAGCATACAAACGACGATGAGGACCGGTCATAGAGGGACGTACATACGCGAAACCCTGACAAAACAGCCCAAGTCTCATTGACCCTTCAACTATCATATGCAAACAACGTACCTTCTTGGATTCTTCGACTACCTCCATAATTAGCGCCTTGCTGTCTTTAGTATCTGAGTCGATCTGCATAGGCTCTGGGTTGTTCGGGTCGTTTGCGTAGTCCACGTACCCTGACTTCCACGCCGCCGGGGTGTCCTGTGTGACACGGCCAAACTTGTCGAGTTTGCCATCTTTGACCAGTTTTTTCTTGGCCAGGGCAACTGGGCCAAGACCCCACCGCCGCGGGTAGGTGTCGCGCTCCATGATGACGCGCTTGATCTTGGCGACGACACCGTGGTCACAGGTGGCTGAGAGGAATGGACGAAAAGGAATTAGATGGCCCGATCAGCGTGCATCGGTGGTCTTAAACAAGGACAATAATATCTTGATCTATTACCCATAACAGCGGTGGTCATCTGAGCGATACCCAAAGCGATTGCCTCGCCCTTGGTCGTCATGAGCACAATCTCTTCGTTGACCTCGATTCCGGACTCATAGCGCAATAGCCCAGGGATCATAAGCTTGGCACCGTAGCAGATGGCGTTGACGGCGCTATCCTTAACCACGATGCGTTTGTAGGTCGTAAGAAGGGCCTCGAGCGGGCGGATGACGCGACGGAGGTAGGTCTCGTCCTTGGTGTTATCGTAGGTCCACTGGGCGTCGAGAACGTCGTGCATCGTCACCATATCGTCCTAAAGGAGATGCCCGGAAGCAATTGTCATGAGACCAAGGATCACTCTCACTGATAAGCGTCATGTGCTTGAGGATATAACAAATAAACCAACAACTTACATCCTCGCCAATGGCACCAGATCGAACGCGACGTAGTTCCTGCATGTGGCCGCCGACCTGGAGGAGAAGACCCAGATGAACGCAGAGGGTACGGATGTAGGTGCCGGCTTCGCAGCTAACCCAGAAGACGGCCAGGTGGCGGTCATTATTAAACTCGAGGAGTTTACTCTGATGAATGGTACGGATGCGGAGCTGGCGTTTAACGGCGGAGATGAGCGGAGGACGTTGGAAGAGAGCGCCGGTCAGCGTCTCAAGGGCCTGTAAGAAAATATGGAGAGAGAAACGGGAGGCATATTTAATGAGCGATCAAGTACTTAAAGCGATCTTGGAATTCGTGTTAAGATGCATACCTGATATAGCTTCTTCTCGCTTTCAATGGAATCGTGCAGACGAAGTACACACACGTACTCCTTACCAGCACTTTGCTGCGATTTGACCAGGCGAGTAGCGCGGTCAACGCAGACAATGAGGCAGCCGGTAACCTTGGGATCGAGGGTGCCGGAGTGACCAGTCTTTTCGACACGTAGGATGCGACGGACCCACGCGACTACCTCGTGAGAAGAGGGGTTAGCCGGCTTGTCGAGGTTGATGACACCATATCTTTTAAACCATTGCGTAAAATACGAAAATTGGGATGTTCAGAAATGTCGTAGTTAGAAAATGTCCCCGTAGACAAGTACTCTGTAGAAATTGTAGGTGCGAAGACAGCACAAGTGGAGAGACACAAGTGGAGAGACGTACCGAATGTATTCTTGTAGTTCCCGCTTCAGCGGGGAGCAACCGTTGGGAATTGGGGTGTAGTGACCGGTGCGGACGTTGAGTTTGTCGTAATTCTACTCGAGAAAAACGGTGAGAAAAACGGTGAGAAAAGCGAGTCAATAAAAACAAGCAGTTCGAAACGTTCCAAAGCCGCTGTTCGCCCCACTCGGAGCATCGGAAAAAAGTAGCGCTTGGGCTCCCACTCACCTTGAGGAGGAGAGGCCATTTTGAGGTATCAAGGGCGGGAGTGACATTTGAAGGCTTGATCGTAAAGTCGTCCGCGCGCTGCTTCTCGACTTCCTTGGAAGAGGAGGAAGCAGCGGTTTTTGCTTTCTTTGATGAAGACATGGGAGTGCGTGAGTGTTATACCCTTGGTTGTTTTGCGTTTTGCGGTGTATTGAGTCCACAAGGCAAAAGTGCAAGAAGCAAGGGACAAGGGATGTGGAACGCGCCGGGGTGGCAAGAGAAGTTTTTCTTGTTGTTTACCGCAAATCAAGATCTCCTGCCCCGCTCGACGTCACCACTTTCGTGACTATCTTTCCTCGGCATCTTCCATTTTCCGCTTTCATGTTCATGATTGTAAAAGGGAAAAAGGAAAAATAAAAAAATCGAACATAAATGCTGTTCTACATGTTAATCATCAGGTACCTTCTGCTCCTCCCCCCTGCGTAACCATTCCTCTATTATCGGTTTCATCCCCTCCTCCAAGTCGAACCTAAATCTACCCATCCCATTATACACTGCCCGCACCTCGTTATACGCGCCCACCGACCCATACCCGACCAACATGGCCTGATACGCTTTGGCGCTCATCAAACGCTTTTTCTTAAGCAACCCCCATACGCGCTCGGCGCCCGGAACGTCACCGGCGCTGAATAACGCGAGGATTAGCACCGTAAGTGCATCTGTAGGCAACTCCCTGCGTTTATGTCTCATGGTGTCAAACAGCTGTAGTGCACCCTCAACGTCCTGCTGCCTGATCCGACCCAAGATGAGAATGCTGTTGGTTCGCATGTCAGGACACACGCCACAATTCTCCATTTCTCGTTTCGTGCGATCCGCCTCCTCACGCATGCCCAGAGCCATGTAGCCATCCAATAGCGTGTTGAACGTCGTCACGTCGGGCTTCAAATTGTCTCGCCCCACCATCTGTTCCAGAAACCGCGTCGCCGCGATGCCATCCCCCCGCTTAAAGTATCCATTCAGCACCATATTGCCCCATTGCACCTTCAAGCTTGGATCGTCTGAGACCTCGCTCGCGATCCCTTCCTCGTATAGCTCCCTCGCGGAATGAGGATTATCCAGCCTCACGTATTGCAGGATCATTGTTCCGTACACCCACTGGTTTGCTCTGACGCCATGCTCTCGAAGAACCTCCAACAGCTGCCGCGCGCCTTCCATGTCCTTGTAATACGCGTGGCCCTTAATCAACGAACACGTTACCATTGAGTTGGGCTTCACGCCAGCTGACAGCAAGTCGTAGACCAGCGCCGTCGCGGACAGCATCTTATGCTCTTTTGCGAGCTGGATAATCAGATGCTGCACCTCGCGCGCCATCTCAAGGTCGACTGGCAGCCCGAGCCGCCGGGCGTCGTTGTAGGGGAGTTCCGCAACTCCAAAGGCACCGCGCGCGACTTGAAATCTGACAAGCCGCGTCAACGTGGCAAGCGAGGGCGGCTCAGCTGGGTTTGAGACCATAGCAGTGTAAAGGCGGTCAAGAATCGCAATATTCTCGGGCGTAGGGTCGCTCTGTATGAAAGCCTCCACAAAGCTCGTGTAAATATCTGTGTCGGGCTCAAGATTTGCGGCAAGCAAAGCTTTGAATGTTTGGATGCCCGCCTTGAGGCCATTGGGGGTTGGAGGTGGAGGTGTGGAATTAATGGATTTTGTAAAATTGGAAAATGAACCTAATTGTCCTAGATTACCCTTGATCAAAATTCTAAATGTCTCGATATTTGGCGATAGCTCACCCTCCTTCATCATCCTCTCTAAAAACACTTCTGCTTTGTCCATGGACCCGCTTTGAGCGAAAGCTCTTAATATACTATTCCATCCCGAAACGTCAAACTTCATCCCTTTTTTCAACGCCGTCTCAAACATGAAAATCGCAGTTTCGTAGTGCCGCCATCTGACCATGGTGTCGAACAGCTCCCAGACCCTCCCCACCGCCTTCTGGAGATCGAGCGTTTCTTCGAGATTCATTAGCTTGGCGAAATAGTATCGCGCCCGTCGATGGTCCAAAATCCCCAGCTGCGGATCCATATATCCCAACAGCATCCGCATGAACGTCTGAGAGTTGGGCTCGCACCCCGGCTTGCTCTGCATTTCCTCCACGAGCATTTCCGCCATTTTCATGTCGGTTTTTGGGTTTCTGTACCCCTTTGAGTACCCCTTGATCAGCAAGTGGTACGTATGCTGCGTCGGTACCAGCTCTTGTGCCCTTATTTCCCCAAGTATCTTGCGTGCCTTGAGCATCATGCCGGACTTCACGTAGGCTTGCATAATGACGTGATAGTCAATTAGTGAGAGCTTGATGTTCCTTGATTGCAGTTCTGATCGCAATTTTTGGATCTCGCCAACATCAGAGTGCTCTTCCAAGAGCCTGAAAAGGGTGTTGATACTTTTTGGACGCAGCCACCGTAGCTCAGACTTTTCCTTGTAAACATGCTGATAGAGCCTCCACACGGACTCGATATCCTCTTTGGTCGATTCCCGTAAACGCGTGCGCAATGATGCCAGCTTGCTCCGTAGCTCGGACGTCTCGGGTGACACAGCAACCTGTCTGAGCTCGAAGGGCTCCCGGTGCTGCGGGCGCGGTGGTTCAGTCTCGGTGCCATCGGCGATGGTTGTTGAGAACACTCGCCTTCTCGACATCATGGTGAACGTTCCTGCGGCGGTGGTTGTACCAATAGCCACACTGGGCCGCGTGTGCGAAGAGCCGCATATGATCAGCGGGTGAGCGGCCTTCAGGAAAGAGGTGGTGGTGGTGACGGTACGCCGAGGATATTTTTTGCAGGGCAGGATAAGGAAAATATTTGGTGCAATGCGGCACGCGTTTGCGCTCCGGAGGGACATGAGCAAGAACCGTTGCAAATCGCAAATCGAGGGTATTTTGGGGCGCGACTTGGTTGTCCTCAAGGGGCTTTTCGCACGTGATCGAGTTTTCTTGAAATTGTGGCGCGCAGCGCGCAGTAAATCAAGAAATCATTTCTTTGCAAACCATGCCTTACCCTCCTGGCACTCTCATCTACGAAGTATTGCACCCTCTCTTCTCACCTACCTACTGTCGTTATGTTTCCCAAAATATTCTTCGCCTACTCACCCTGCACAACCGTTATTGCCAGGTCAATATCTCCGTTCCTAAAGACAAGGCCGCTGAATATATTGAATGGCTCCGCGAGTTCACCGAAATGCAGGTGAAGCGCATCGACGGTGTGTCAACCAAATTGAACCCGATTCCTGGCCTCTAAGTTCTTTACCCACTTCCTGACAGTTTTCCGAAACCCGAAATCCTTGACAGGTTTTCTCTCCGCCTCTGTATTCTCCCAACCGAAGCCATGTAAGTTTCTTTGACGATACTCTTGGGCGCTTTTGTATACCAAGATGTGTTTACCAAAAAAAAAAAAAAAAAAAAAAAAAAAAAAAAAAAAAAAAAAAAAAAAAAAAAAAAAAAAAAAAAAAAAAAAAAGAAAAAAAAAATAGAAAAAAAATTTTGGCTTACAGAAGAAAGAAACAATAAAGTAAAAAAAAAAAAAAAAAAAAAAAAAAAAAAAAAAAAAAAAAAAAAAAAAAAAAAAAAAAAAAAAAAAAAAAAAAATATTATTATATAAAAAAAAAAATTTTTATTTAAACACAAAAAAAAAAAAAAAAAAAAAAAAAAAAAAAAAAAAAAAAAAAAAAAAAAAAAAAAAAAAAAAAAAAAAATCAATGATTGGGATGAAAAAATTTCTAAACGAATTTGCCACTAATTTACCACAACAAACTCACCCTTCATTTATTCAAGGATTACTTCACAATCCATTATGTCATCGACTCCGAGCAGCATCTGCATGAATATACCGCTAAATATCAACAGGAGATTGCCCACGCTGAGGAGACAAGATTTAACTTCCTTGTGATAAGTCGGCGGATCTTGAAGATGTTACTTTGAAGTAGAAAGAAGAGTTGATGGAGGAAGAAAAGGAAATTGTAAGTGCATTGTGGGGCTGGTTGAATCGGTTGCTGTTGGGAACGATTGCCGTGGGATGCTGATGAGAAGGATTTTTTGGCCTTGAACAAACAATGGGAAATAACTCGAGACCGGCTCTAAATAAAATATAAAAAATAAAAAACGCTCAGTATGCTCTACGCATATTTGGCAAAAAAACGAATCCGACACACTCAACCCTACGACTCAAAAGTCAGCTTTGTCAATGTCTGTACCTCTTGCAGCGGAGATTGATGAAAAATTGTTCCCAAATCCCTCAAACCTCCTGCGACTTTCCCAACAGCCCGACATACCTGAGGATAACAAGATCGAGGATAACAAGATCGAGTATGCCGTCCATCTCCACCGACTCGCATACGGCCATAAAGTACAGGTTACGATTGTAGCTAGGACAGTGGTGTGAAGCAGTGAAAAGAAGCATGGTTTTTCGGCCTTGAAGCCAACGGTTTTCGAGGACTTGCCCAATACACCATTTGCCAAGAATGCAAGGAAGCTCAAGGCAATCTGAAATAACTTAAAGAATCACCCAGTTGGTCAAGATTCAACATTATCAGAAAAATGGTTTTATAGTTCATGAACAGTATTTACTAAGAGCTATGAACAAGACAGCTACAAGTATAGATGCTAGTTATAGACTATGAACTGTTTTTGATGAACTTGCTAGAATAGTATATAAATAGTATATAAATAGTTCTAGGAATATATAAACAATACATGAATAGCTCTAGAATAGTATTGCAAAATGATAAACAGCCCAGAACAGCCTGTAAGTATAGATGCTAGTTATAGACTATAAATTGAAAATATTTTCTTAATGATAAGAGTAAAGGGGCAGATAACTATAATTAAAATAATATTATACCTCTAATATAATATTATTTTTATTATATCAACATCTGATTTCTTATTACTTATCAACTTGCTATCTGACTTTCTTATCATCTAACAACTTACTATCTAATAACTTATTATCTATCAACTTGCTATTTAACTTTTTTATCATTTAACAACTTATTACTTAATAACTTATTACTTATTAACTTGCTATCTAACTTTCTTGTTATCTAACAACTTGTTATCTGATAATACTTTATATCAGAAATAACTATTTTAAGCTAATTATATCTTTAACTTAGTAACTAGTTAACATTATTTACAAATTATATAAATACCCTTAATATCTTTATTAATAAACTTTAGACTATCTTAGTCTATTCAATACTTAACAAGTTACTTTCTCATCAAATACTTCTAATATATTCTTACTACTGCTTCTTTACTATTTCTTTACTTTATTCAAGAATATTACTTGAATTCTCAAGATATAATCTTAACTTGAAAGCATTATATCTTTTTATTATTTCTTTACTTTGTTTTATACTTTCAAAAAAAGATTCAAGACTTCACTTACTCTAATTGTCTCAAGCTTTATTCTATTATAGTAACAGTTTGGAGAATATTTATAATTTAATTTTAGTTTTCAAATTTCTTTATAAATATTAAAAAGTAATT
>RBNK01002401.1:0-11170 GCA_003990785.1 Endogone sp. FLAS-F59071 | reverse complement strand
TTTTTTTTTTTTTTTTTTTTTTTTTTTTTTTTTTTTTTTTTTTTTTTTTCTTTCTCTTTCTTTCTTTTCTTTCTCTCTCTTTCTTTTCTTCTTTTTTCTTTCTTTTTTTTACACTGGTGTCTTTTCTTTCTTTCTTTATCCCCCCCCTTTCCGTCAAGGACCTTCCTTGCTCATTGATTCATTGATACACCCAAGTATTATATGCCCTAGATACCTTTCCCGATATTGGGAGTTCATCAATTCATGCAGTTTTTATTTGTTTTTTAATCTCGTCAGGCATAGAAGAAGCAAGATTCAAGAATCCTCTGATCCCATATTTTTTTATATAATTCTCTCAAGTTCAGAATCTGCGACCGTGGATTGGGTGTGATTTATTTGAATTTCTGTATCGAACCAACGTCATCAAATACTGTGACTGCGTGAATTATTTTTTTTCTGTGGATGAGTCGTCCTTGCTACGTGCCCGCCGTGCATCACACAGAATGAAGGACTCGATTGCAACAAAAGATTTGAACACTGGAGAAGGCGCGAATCGGTATAAGGTTAGGAAAATTACACTGAAAGTTATCTCCTCCTCTCGCCATTTAACACATCCTCATTAACGACATGTCGCCCGGTTTCCATATAGTATCAATCGTTCAAGGTTCGCGTTGAGAGCCTTAAAATCGACATCGTACACCGGATACGAAAAATCGAGGAGAATCCAGAGGTATAGTTATCACTGTTGTTACTGTCACTCGTCTGACATTCCGAAATTGTGTCAACTAAACAATGCGCATTTCCATCGCTAATCACTTCTTTGCAGGCCAACAGCACTTTTTTCAACGATGCCCTTCAATCCTGGAAAGAGTTAAACTTGACCTCTCATTTTGTAGCGTTCGTCCGTGAGATCGAGAGATACGTGCAATCGCTTGCTCAACTCCTGTATCACAAGGAAAAGGTTGCTGCCATTCTTGAAAGGCATCTCAGGATTCAGGACAGTCTTGCGCTTGAGCCGTTGTTGGAGTAAGCACTCTGCAATTTGTGAATCGTGTGAATAATTTTAATCAAACGGCGAATGCATAATTAAAGCTTGCAGTCTTTCGTTTCATTTTGGCTCACAGTCTTGTCACCAAATTAGCAAGGGACCTTGAAGTGGAATTTTACCCCTACTTTGAATTCATATTCTGCGCTATTCTGCCACTTGTAATTCACCAGGACGTGAAGACCCTTGAGGTTTGTAAACTATCTGATTTTTTCGGCTTCGATCTACCGGCAATAAATTAATTTTGTAAAGTTGACCCTTTCATGATTTACTGTCTCCTTCCCTTAGTGGTCTTTCAATTGCATAGCCTATCTCTTCAAATATCTGTCGAAACAAATTGTAGCAGATCCGTGTCCAACGTTTCGGTAGGTATTGAGCTGTTCTTTGGACGCAGGCATGGGTTCTAGACTGGGGTGAGCTTTCGCATCAAACATGTACTCCTTCCACTTTTGTATAGGTTGCTTGCCCCGTTACTTGGTCAAGAGCATCAGAAGCCATACATTCGTCATTTCGCAGCTGAAGCCTTTGCTTTTCTTATTCGCAAAATGCGTGGCAAAGACTTGGCCGATATTGTACGCTTTATGCTGCAGTCCTTGCATCAGTCACCGACGGAAGAGTACGTGGAAGGGCTGGCGATGGTATTTTTCGAGGCTGTAAAGGTGCGTTGTGGTCAGCTTATGCTCTGGGGGAGTTTGTGTTGGCCATCTGGCAGATTTTTTTTTTTACCATTAATTCGTGCTTACGCTGATAATTGTCATTTTCGTTGGTCGGTAATAATAATAGCAAGTAGATAACAAGCTCCACTCGCGGGGTGTTGCGATAATAAAAGAGTTAATGCAGCAAATGAATGAGGAGATCGTCAGCAGTGAAGACATTGGTACGAAAGTTACACCTACTTTCTGCAGTATTCCTCTTTGTATTGGCTCTAAGGCGTACGTTGAACGAAAATGGCTGACACGCAAAAAATAATCTATTATTTATCTTCAAACAATATTCAAGCACAAAATACCACGTACCGCCTGCTGTCCAAAACGTTTATCCTGTTGCTCCATCACGCAAAACGAGAGCATTTTAATCCACTCGTTGATATGCTTTTAGCAGAGCTTGATGAACTAATAGCAAGTGTCGAAAGGACGAAAGAGCAGTCGAACAAGATGGCGGATAAGTCTTCTTTACGGATGGCCGGGGTACTAGCGGTGCTTGCGATTTGTGTCACAGTGAGAAAGGCGAGCCGTATTTCGGGTAAGCGGTAGTTTGAACACATTTGTTATTAATATTATTATAATTAAAAAGGTTATGTATGTCACACCGTCTTATTAGACTGATGTTTTGTCTTTTATCATACATACTGTTAGATTTTAAGCCAATTTTTGCGAAAACACATGTTGTTGCGCGAATTGTTTTTGGTTCGGGCTCGGCACCGCCGTTCCTCGTGGAACAAGTGCTGAAAACTTCCACGTCTCTTCTCATGTACGCAAAATTGGAGGATGTTTTGGTTAGCGGAAAAGTAATCTTGGATCTGATCTTCCAGTATAAGGTTTGTAAACTATTGATTTTAATGAATTAGACATCGCTTATTTATTACTAAATGTATGAGTTACTTTGACAATCGTATTTTTGTTGCCACACAGGATCCAATCCCAGTTATAGGTTTTGCTGTAACTTTGTCGAAGCTAGGTTGGGACAACTACACCCAAATAATGCTTCCCTACATTATCCGGTAAGTAATGGTATTCAAACTTCCCAACTTGGAATGATCTAGTATATAGTCGCGTTAAGATATTGATTCTGCCTATTGCCACTACTCTTAGATATTCCGCCACAAGCTTCGCAACACATCCCATGCATGTCATTATTTTTCTGTCACATCTGCTGTCCACGAATACACTGAATTTATCGACGGGTCTGGTCTCATCCATGCTCACGAAGGACGGGTTAATACGGTTCCCAAGTGAAGCTTTGGACGAGAACCCAAATGCTAAGAGCGGCAGGCTGGTAGCGGGATTGCTGAAGGGGATAGAAGATAAATATGATTGGGCCAGGGAGATGTCGATGCTAAACGCCATTCAGGTTGAACAGGTGGGTTTACTTTCTACACTATCCGTTCTGGTTTATACCGGGCCGTACTTTGGCGGTGTATGCAGTGAGTTGGTCGGTTGGATACGGAAGAGGGTTTACGGTCACTGCATTATCTGAAAATGAGCTTGGCACAAATATCTAATGCATCTCAATACAATTATTTCAGCACGTTACGGAGCTACCAGCCATCACAATTATTTCGACCACGCTCAACATTCTCCCTCATGTTGCAATCCCTCACAATATAGTCCATGATTTGTTACAATCCCTTCTGCTTTCACTTCTTGATTACTTGTCATTGGCAACTCCAAACAATTCATTACCAGTGAATGAGCCTTTCATACAAGGATCGGCCACAATGGTCGTCGAAAGTTTGCTCGGGTTAACCATCGAGACGCTTACCAAGGTCGGTCAACTTGCAGCTGCAGACGGCGCTATGGCTTTATCTAAATTGTGGGAAAGCGTCGTCCTGGATGCTTTGGTTAAATATGGAAGAAACGTAGTAGTGCTGAGAGGTGCATTAGCGTACATGGAGGCTATCAGACCGAGGTATGTCTTCGTGTTAAGCATATTGGACGAATAACATGTACTATTTTGTCATTTACGTTGTCAATTATATCGATGCGCTCATTATTATTTATTAAAATACCTATCTCAACCTTATCCTCGAACTTACACCCATTCTCCGTTATTTTTATTATTTTATTTATTCTATTCAAACTTTGTGATAAACATCAGCCATAGTAAATTTTTCTCCACATCCGCATTGGAGGCGTTATATCCTCACCTCAAAAACAATGTTAGTTCTTATCATCATCAAAGACGTTTATACACTCTACGCATTCTTGCACTCTTTGACCAGTTTAATCTAGCACATGCTGAAGGTTCAAAGCAAGATGAACCATGCGACGTGCTCTTGCTTGCTGTGTCTGTCGAAGAGGTCGAAGGAACTGTCGCGATGTCCCGGGAAAAGACGATGCTGCTACGAAAATTAGGTGTATTGGTTGGATCACGGAGGGTGCCAGCGTTTTACGCCGAGGTGGTGCCTAGATTGTGCTTGGGTAAGTCACCCGATTTTTGACTATAATTTTTTTTTTAAATTCTTAATTTTTTTTAATTTTTTTAATTTTTTTTCAGGGATATTGACGATCAATTTGCAATCACTCTGGAATGAATCCATTAATGTCCTTGAGAGAGTTTGTCAAATCGATCCAAAAACTGTTTGGGATGTGTTATACAACGAGATGGCGCGGTTCGACAACGAGCTCTTGCTGGTAGAAGATGGATTGTCACAGCAAGCTATCAACGCATACTCCAGACTCGCGGAAACATTATTCAGTGCTACAGGCAAAGTCGCGGGATTATCTTTTGAATGTCCAAATCTCAACAAACATATCAGGGCAACAGAGCTGGGAGCACAGCTTATGGGCGAAAAACTTTTCACAAGTTTTGTGATGCAGTTCGTATCGGTATGTGGATTAATACATCTTACAAGGCAATGCCAAGTGTAATTTTGCATATAATTTAATTGATTAAAAGTATTTTTATACGAGTATTTAGAGTTGTGGACCGGAGCAAGACCGTCTGGATTATTGGAACTACTTTTCGCTCTTGCTCAAATCGCTTACTCAAATACCGAACATCGCCGAACAACATTCAAGGCTTGTCGTGCCAGTCTTCCTTAAGTTTGTCGAGAGCGAGTACGAGACTGTGATTGAGGGCGACAAGGACGATGATGACAATAAAGATGACGATGAGCAAAAAGATGATATGGAAATTGATTCTCATAGCAAGTTCAATCTCCTAGAGCGGTCAGCCAGAATTACGAGGATGAAGATGGCGCTCTGGCTTCAACTATTTGCAAAATTTAAAGCGCCACGATCTATTTACAAAGCGGCTGAATTACACGACATTTATCTCCGTCTACTAACGAAGGGTGATACAAAGATGCAGTCCTTAGCCTTGGACTGCCTGCTCACTTGGAAATCTCCGTCGATCACGCCGTACGCCGACAACCTGAAGAATTTGGTTGACGAGATCAAATTTCGAGATGAATTGACTACATTTGCACTGGACCGAGATAGGAGCGAGATCAATCTGTCTCACCGTGCCGAGCTGATGCCACTCGTGGTGCGGATCTTCTACGGGCGCATGGTGGCCAGAAAGGGAAAAGCTTCAGCCAAGGCCGGAATGGGTGCTCGCAGGACAGCTGTCTTGGGTGCTCTTGTCGGATGTTCTGAAAATGAGTTGGCTTTCTTTGTGGATTTGATGCTGGAACCGTTCACCTTTATCCTCGATTTGCCAGACGTAGTGAATGGTGAATTCAAATTTACAGATGGAATCAATGTCGTCGAAACGGTTTCGTGGAGAAAACAAATCGGTTACCTTCATATTCTCGAGGACGTTTTGAAGCAGCTTGGGGCGTATTTGGTTCCCTTCGCTCCGAAGCTTCTAAAAGTCATCATGTACATGATTATATCTTCGCAGCAACAACTGGGCAATGCCGTCGATCCTGTCGAGCATGAGGAAGCTGAATTGTTTACTTACTCTGATCGTGACCAAACGAAACGCATTCGCGAAGTGCGGCTGCTTTGCATCAAACGTATCGTTGAATTTTTCAAAATGCGTGCCACTTTTGACTTCCGTCCATACCTCCCAGTTATGTTCTCGTCTTTTATTAACTCACGTGTGCCCAAATTAGATATTGAAAACACGCAAGCACCGTCAGCTTTATTGGAGTTGTTTGGCGTATGGGCAAGAAGAAGGGAATATATCGAGTTTTTGGTTGACTACAACACAGAGCTTTTAGCCAAATTGTTTTCCATCATGTCTGCAAAAAAACTTCGTGATCCGGTGCTTGCAACGGTATTGGAGATTGCTGAGAATATTTTGGAATTGTGTGCTGATGAGATGGAGTCAGATGAAGGCAAGAATCTATTGACGGAAAAGGTTCTTCGTCCACACGTCAATTGTATGCTGGATCATCTTGAACACGCTTTGGCGAAAGTGGGCGAAAATGCCAAATTTGGCAAAGACAGTTTCTCGGTGCGCGAAATCGCCATTGTTTCGCGAATTGCTGCCTATGTCGACAACGGGTCGCAAGCAACCAAGCTGGTTGACCTGTTGCTACCGAGCCTAAAGAAGAGCCCCCGTGCTGTTCCCGAGAAAACAAAAGCAAATATCCTACAAATTATTGTCAACTTCATAAGCATCATTCCGGAGTTCCAATCCAAAACACCTTTGTTTGTGCGATATTATAGCATCATCTGTCTCATGTTCTCTATGCTCAAGACACGCGAATGCAGGACGCTGTTGGTGAATGTTTATGAGAGATTTTCAAAGATTGATCCTTCTCTTGTCGAGGTGGCTGTTGTGATCGCTGACCTCAACGCGTACTCATCACGGCGACTTGACGAGCCTGATTATGATCGGCGTCTTAGCGCCTTTGCCAAAATCACTCAGCAACTATACTTGGTTTGTGACGACGTCCAGTGGCTGCCTTTGCTCCACAATTTCTTGTTTAGCATGCAGGATATGGAGGAATTGTCAATTCGAAACAACGCATCCTTTGCTATTACACGCTTCATTGATCGTTGCGCAGATGTTCAAGATTCGATTATGAAGGAGAAATTCGTTGGGTTGTTGTCTCACGTTATCTATCCGGGGATCAAGAAAGGGATGAAGTCAGCACTTGAGCTAATCCGAATGGAATACGTTACTGTTCTTGATCACGCGGTAAAAAAATGCTCGACGCAACCTCAGTTTGCTGACATGGTTTGCCTTCTTGCCGATGGCGATGAGGAGGCCAGCTTCTTTAATAACATTTATCACATGCAATTACACCGACGTATCCGCGCGCTCACACGCCTATCAACTGATTGTGTCGCAGGCAAGCTCAGGCCAACGAGTTTGGCGAACATTTTTGCGCCTCTGGTAGCCCACTTTATATTCGAGAGTGACAGGGTGGCGGACCACAATCTTATCAACGAGAGTATAACGACGATGGGCACTATTGCTGGGCAATTACCCTGGGGACACTACTATACTCTACTGAAGCAATATCTCAAATTGATTCCGAGAAAGTCGGCTCTAGAGAAGGTGTTGGTACGTGCGGTGACCAGCATCCTCGATAATTTCCATTTCGACTTGTCTGAAGTTGAAGTCTCAGAGGAAGAGCTAAAAGTAATTATCTCACGGCGCCAGAAGGTTGTTATAGAGTATATGGACAATGGCGAGGGCGAGGCATCTGCAATAGAAGCTGTTGATATTGAGGAAAGAGCCCAAGGCACTATGATAGAAGAAAATGCCGAGGATGAGGAGATCAACGAGACTGAAAATAACGAAGATACATTGGTAGCACTGCAAATCGCATCAAAAGATCTTGCTCTTCGTATACACGATACGATTGTGACAAAACTATTGCCAGAACTCCATCGATATGTCACAAGCCGTGATGAGGCGAGCGTTATGATCCGAGTTCCTGTAGCCCTAGCAATTACGAAGCTACTCAGAGCCTTACCAGAGAAATCTATGCGACTCAATCTACCTGGTTTGCTTACCTCTGTTTGTCAGATTCTCAAAAGCCGCCAACAGGATGCGAGAGATACTACAAGGGATACTTTAATCAAGATTGCGAACTTTCTGGGACCGACCTACTTTGCCTTTATAATTAAAGAACTACAGGGTGCTTTACTGCGCGGCTACATGCTCCACGTGCTTGGCTTTACTGTCAACTCCTTGCTGATGGATATGGTTCCGAGAATGGAAGTCGGCGACATCGACTATTGCTTGGCAGAAATTGTCAATATCTTGATTAACGATGTTTTCGGTGAAGTTGGAGAAGAAAAAGAAACGGAAGAAATCAAGAATAAGATGAAGGAAGCAAAGACGGTGAGAAGCTTCGAATCGTTCGAAATTTTAGCCAAAATCGTCGAATTCAAGAATATGGGCATCATCTTGCTACCCATCAAGGAGCTGATGAACGAGACTGAGAGCCTGCGAATCACCAACAAGATAGACGAAGTTCTTCGCCGCCTTTCTATTGGTCTAAACTCGAATCCTAAATTTGAGACAAAGGAAATGCTTGTCTTTTCGTACGGACTTATATCGCAGAACTTGAATCTCGGGAAGTCGAAGGAGAAGGTCACGGTAGAGAAGAGCAATTACGAAATCAATTTTGATGTTCAAGTTAAAGGAAACTTAAAGGAATCGACCGACTATTTCAAAGTCAATGCTCATCGTTTCGTGGAGTTTGGACTGTCTATCTTTCTCTCGGCGTTGAAACGGGACAAATTCGATGTCAAAGAGCAAAAGCAACTCGAGCTTCTGGATCCATTCGTTAGCGTTGTTGGAAACGCTTTATACTCCAAACACAACAAAATTGTCATCCTTGCCACTAAGATTCTTAGTATTTTATGCAAGCTCTCGCTGCCCTCTTTAAACGACTCGCTGCCAGTGATTGTCAAGCAGCTATTTACCTTGACTAAGAATTTTGGCTCAACATCGTCGGAACTCGTTCAAAGCTGTTTCAAATTGCTCACAGTGTGCATTCGTGATTGCAAAGTCACACGGATCAAGGAAAATCAGCTTACTTTTCTTATCAACCTCATCAGACCGGATTTGGAGGATCCAGAAAAACAGAGCACGACATTTTCACTCATTCGCGCGGTGATATCTCGTAAATTCATTGCTCCAGAGGTGTATGATCTCATGGATAGTATTGCCTTAATTATGGTTACTAGTCAAGGCCATCAAGTTCGAGAGCTATGTCGCCACGTATTCCTCCAATTCTTGCTAGATTATCCACAAGGTCGCGGCCGTTTAAGGAACCAGATGAACTTTTTGGTAAAGAATCTAGATTACGTGTATGAGAGTGGTCGTGAATCTGTCATGGAGATGCTCAATATCATCATCGTCAAATTCGGAGATGAAGTGCTGATGGAATATGCAGAGATGTTTTTTTTAGCCCTGGTGATGAGACTAGTTAATGATGATTCCGCAAAATGCAGAGAGATGGCTGGCACTTTAATCAAGTCTTTATTGGGGCGCATGGATGCCTCTCGAACGACGAACGTTTATAAGATTTTAGATAAATGGTTTGATCTAGCCGAACAACGAAATCTTCAACGAGCTGCCTGTCAGGTGTATGGCCTCGTCATCGAAGCTTCAGGTGAAAGATTCAAGAATATCCCGGGGCTGCTCGAACGCCTCGCTAAAATGCTAGAGATCAGTAAAAGGATTGCGTCGGAGATGGAGCAAGCGGATGATAACATGGAAGTCGACGTTGAATGGGAAATCGGGTATTACGCGCTGACGACGTTTGGGAAGATTTTAAAGCAATTCCCATCAGTCACACACTCCGAAAGAGTACAGCCCATTTGGCTTTTGATCAAGGATCATCTCCTTTATCCTCACTCCTGGATCCGCTTGTCTTCAAGCCGGTTGTTTGGTGTTTATTTTGCCAGTGTCAATCCTGAGACGCGTATGATAAAGGGAGCAAACACTGTCGACACTTTGCTATCACGGGCTAACCTTCGTCAATTGGCATCAAAGCTGTGCCTTCAACTCAAGAGCGAGTATCTATCTCAGGATCTTGGTAGTCAAGTTGTTAAAGATCTTTTTTTCATCGGAAAATGTTTTTACAATATGCCAACGGAAGAAGATGTCGGTACGGACGATTTTGACCAGGAGAAGGACGAGCATGGGGAGGAAAACGATGAATTGCAAGCGCAGGGAGCGATTGTAAGTGGGACGGAGAATCTGGTGGATGATCATGACGACAAGGATGAACAAAACGACGAAATTGAACAGAACGACGAGATTGTTGATGGTACACCACTGGACGGTGACGATATGAAAGACATTATCGATAATTCTGGAATTATGGAAGCTAATGCCCAAGTTGAGCCGAAACCCTCCCTGTATTGGCTATTTAAAAAGCAATCTTTCATGGCCCGCACTAGTTTTTCCAAAGGGAAGAATGCGCTCCAGGTATGTGGTCAGGCTTTTGCCAAAGATGGTTCTACGAACTTTGCGATTTTTCGGTGGCTGATTATATTTTGTTCGTCCGATTGTAGAGAACGTTTACCTTTCAATGGTTTGCAGCCATGGCCAATATTATTAAGCCTGAAGAAATGGAACCCTACCTAATACCAGTTATATCCCCCATTTATCGAACGGTAAATGATGAAACGGCGAAAGGCAAAGATATTGGTATGTCCTACGAGTTGCCCACAATAGCTGTCCCTATATGTAGCATTTTTGAAATATTATCTTATTTTCTTCTATACCATCTACAATATTACAGATGAATTGAAAAGGCTTGGGCAAGAAATTTTGGACCACGTACAGAAGCGGGCTGGCACCACCCAATATTACTTTGCGTACAACAAAGTGCGGCAGCGTGTCACAGAAGTGCGAACAGAACGAAGAACGAAACGGGCTTTCCAGGTATAATCTACATCCTCGAATGCTTGTTTACTGACTATAGCTCAATATTGACTTTCATTTTGCCTATTTTACTTTTATAGGCGACTTCAGACCCGGAAGCTCGAGCCAAACGCAGGTTGCAGAAGAACGAAATGAAACGCAACAGCCGGAAACGCAAGACGGCTGATTTTGCGACGAATAAGGCGAGATTGACTGTGAGGAAGAACCGAAAGATGAATCAGGAATAAACCAGATGACGTTAATTGTGAATAAAGTAGAAATTAGGAGAAGAGACGGCGCAAAAAAGAGATGTGAATAATATTCGATGAAGCCACTTGTATATAGCCATCATCATGTGTGATAGAAGGTGATCAGTATAGACCACTATCAATCATAATAATTCTCTTTGTGATCTACAACAAGTTGCAAAGGTATTTTACAATCGATTAAAGTTTTCTTTTTTAAATCAGCAATAAAGCAAAAATGACTGTACAGTGTACGTAAGAAAATTGAATGGTGTATAATATATGAATGTGACGTTCTGATGAAAGCTTGGATTGTTCTCTCCCCATCCCCATAAAAGAGAGAAGCAAGCGAGATAGTAAAAGGGGGAAGAAAATTAAAAAGTGAGGGAAAAAA
>RBNK01002400.1:0-11170 GCA_003990785.1 Endogone sp. FLAS-F59071 | reverse complement strand
AAAAAAAAAAAAAAAAAACGAGTATGATTTGAAAAAAAAAAAGGGAGGGGGGGGTTGACCGTCATGCTGCCTATCCACTCTCCACTCTCCAAGATAGCCTTCCTGTTTTAATCCCTCCTATTCCCTGATGTGCTCGAGTTCCCTTTGTATATCGCGAATCCCGCCAACGCCACGGCTCCCACAGCCGCCGCCACCCCACCTGCTATTCCGGCCCATCCAATAGAATCTGATGACTCTCTAGCCCTTAGGGCGTCACGGTATTCCTGCCTTGCCCTAACCGACGGCCCGGGCCCCTCGTACCCTTCCTTCCTAAGCCTCGCGTCCATGGGCGTTCCCCGCCTCGGAAACTCGTCCTCATCTACAACTGTCTCCCCCTCAACCGTTTCCTCTTCATCGTCGATGCGATGTGCGTTGTACATGGGCACGGCGTCGTACACGGGCACGGCATCGTACACGCCGTCGCCGACTTCTTCTTCCCAGCTCAGTCGCACGTAAACACACCCCTCCTCCGGACGGTCGTAGTCTACGTCTAGCTGATGCTCCTGGATCATCTGGTGCACGGTCGGTTGAATGGCTGAGAGGAGCGAGGCGTCGATGTGAGGGAGGCCCGTGCAGATCGTGAGGTCGCGCGGGCGGGGGTGCGAAGTTGTCGTGGCGAGAAGGAAGAGGCGCTCGCGGATGCGGACGAGGGACTCGTCAATGGTAAGGCCATGGAGGAAAAGGACGTCAGGCTTAGTGAGGAAGTTGTTATTGGCTGGAGGGAAAGGAATGGGATGAATAGTGTGAATGGTAGAGAGACGGGTATGATACAGTTATACATGTATTTCAAGTATATGTTGGAAAAGTCTAGTAGTTTTGATATTTACCGTTGTATGCTATCTTGGCGGCCTCCTCATTGTACAGTTTCATCCTTTTCTCGTGAACCTGGCTCTGCCGAGTCATTTCAATGGCTATTTTGAAATTTCAAATGAGGTTAAGAAAGCTTCATTGACGCAGTATTTTGAGCTGTATTCGCAACTCAGTACTACCGCCCACAAACACACCTGAGGCCTCAAATCCTCTCTCCTTGGCCTGCCTCGTCTCGTCCTCGCATTCTGTCTTGAAGCGCAACTCTTCTCGTGCGAGGTAGCGATAGTGATCAGCCTCCTTGAGAGAAATAGCACGAGGTGAGCTGAGTTCTAACTCTGTGGGGGTTAGGTATGTTGATGAAGGTTGGTTTCCCATGGTGTATGAAGTCGAAAGACAAACAACTGCGGTTCTTGGCGACTTAAAACCAACTTTGGGCGAATCAACTTCACCGCCACACACAAAGCACGTGATTAGTCTCGTGGCAGAAACTGTCACAATCATACTGTGCGAAAGCGAAGGATTTGTGGCTTATCTTTTAATGATATTGACTCTTTATTTTATTTTATTTTTCAATATTTTTATTAATATTCTCTTCTATTTTATATAATTTCTTATAATATTACTTTATATTATTAACTTCTTTTTAATAGTACTAACTTATAAATATAGCATTATTAGAAGAATATTAAATAGTTATAAAAATCTATAAATGTTGCAGACTATAAACTGTTTTAACAAACAATACTACAAACAGTACAACTACTCTAGAACTGCACTAGAATAGTATAGCAAAAGAATTAAACTACTGCAGAATAGAATATAAGTATAAGCTACTTTAGAACTATACTAGAACAGTATAGTAAAAGGACAAACTACTACAGAACAGAATATAGGCATAAGCTCTAGTCATAGACTATAAACTGAAAATATTTCCTGATGCATAGAGGCTATATTTCTTATATATTTTTGAAGATAAGAATTGACTTGAACTCTGAAGTTCTTTTTATACTGTTTAAACTGTTGGAGATCTAGGGAGAAATCATACACCTGGGGTCGCAAGGCCTCATCGCACCTGGGGTCGTGAGGCCTCAGAACGGGGTAACAATAATAGACGGGAAAATAGTCGCAAAATGGAATTATTAAAAGATAAGCTACAAATTCATCGATTTTCGCAAAGCTTTCAAAAAATAAAAGGAAATACAAAGAAAAAATAATAAAACTCTCTGTAGAATCTTAAAAAAGTCCTTGACAGGTCTACAGAACCTTTTTTTGTTTTGTTTTGTTTTCAGTATAAATTCTTTAGAAGTTGAGTTTTAAAAATTGTTGTCTTGGCCTCTAGCATTCGCTGCGCCTTGCAAAGAAAAGTCTGCTCAGCCTTGACTAATTATAGTTCCTCTACAGTCACAATGACCTTGCTGCGGAAGCTATTTTTCCCCGCATATATATTTCAATACCTCCCTTACAGACAACGACTGTCCTTACAGACAACGACTGTTGGAAAACTTGACCCAAATCAGGACATATACAAACGCAAATTAATGATTTTCCTCACGACTATCACCGTCGGCCTTCTCACGATTCTTTTCTTGGTCTCCCGATCTTTATATCAGCGATGGATCAACCACCAGACAAGCCTTGAGATCCACAACTCGTTGCGCCGCCGGGTATACGGCTGTATAGCTTGTGGCATCGAGCTCTATCCCGGCGATATATTCCACCTTTGTGGCTACTGTGGCGACGGACTCGCCGAATCATTCGCGTGGTGTCCTCGGTGTTATAAATCTCTGACCCATAAACACCGCATGTATAAAGAACCAGTGCCCCTCGAAGTGGATCCGGCTCCGATCGGTACTGCTGGCTCTGCAAGAGAAGCCCTAATGGCGGCGCTGACCCTCTATGCGCCGCGGCTGTGTCTCGGACATCGTCCATTACTTCCTGGCGATGGTGGCTTCAGTCCCGAATACACGTGGCTGACTTATTCTGATGTTTCCAAGAAGATTACCGCCATATCAAATGGACTCGGAGCACTCGGGTTTGGTTCTGGCGATTGTGTTATTTTGTGGGGTGCGTCAAGTGTGAAGTGGTTTTTGGCTTATTTTACATGTCTGGCGACTGGAATGCCATTGATTCCGGTGCAATCTTCCGTTAGTGCTAGCTACCTAGCCCACATTGTCCAGTTGGCACGACCAAGTCTTGTAATCACATCGAGACATCTTCAGGGTCCTTTGACACAAGCCCTATCCTCCCAAGAACATTCTGTCCGGACAGTAGTACTTTTCGATGATCTCCCTTCGCCGTATGCACTTCGGCAGGACCTCCCCCAGCCTCAAGACTTAACCACACGCATCGTTGAATGGAGTGAGGTCCTAGCCCTTGGCCGCCGGCACAAGCGAGATATCCCGCCACCTGTATCCCCCACCGATATCGTGGCGTTCCTTCCGTCATCCGGTACAATAGGACCTCCAAGATTGACAAGTATCCCCGACGCGATTCTCCGTCGTTCTGCCCGATCTCCAAAGCACCCCGAGCTTGTCGTTATGCTTGCTTACGAACATTTCCATGAGTCCCTTACGGTATTATGCCAAGGTGGCCGAATTGGTGTGTTCTCGGGCAGTATGGACACCCTATCCGAAGACCTTGCGGCACTCCGCCCCACTAGATTTGCTGCAAACGCGGCATTCTGGAACGATCTCTATCAAGTTTTTACTAATGAGCTTGCGAGCGAGCAAGTCGCCAATCCCGCTGATTCGTCCATCGACATCTACACTCGTCTCCGTACCGAATGGCGCGCGCGTAAAGTCCTTGGCAACCGATGCCGCTACGTCACCATTAACGGGCCAAAACCTAGCGAATCCGTCCGCGGCTGGATATTTAACGTGCTCGGCTACGTTATTGTGGACAATTGAGGGATAATAGGGGGACTTCGCCTAGAGCGGAGGGTTAATCTAAGTTTAATAGAGCTCAGATCATTATGTATACTAAAGAAAAGAAATAAAATGTTACTGGTTTTATTCTCTAAAAGATTGTACTCAAGTCAATGACCGTACTATAATCGACGGATTTTATTATGATAATAAGTATATTGTGGCAGCCGAGCCGTGAACATTCATTTTCATTACGTTTTTGAGCAACACACCAAACTGGGTACAAACACCCGCGCATAGCCCCCATGGACAACCCGACGCGGTAGCAATATTACGCGCAATCCTCAGGTCAGACACATAGTTTAACTTTTTTGAAAACCGATCAGTCATTGAACCCCAATGGTCGTGCAGTACATCTCGCAATCCGCCCCATTTTTTTTTTATATATATTGTATTAAGTTCTGGGTTGACTCTGCACCCGACCATTTGTATAAATAACACCTCTCTGTTCTATCAATAAAATCCCCAGTTTATTCATGAAGAATAACTCTTGGCTTTGAAATATAGTGAAACGTTGTAAATCCCGAATTGCAGCAAGCGGCTGACAGTAAGGCATACATCAAACAAATATTATCATCGACCTTGAAAGTTCTCAACATTTTGCGCGCGACGTCTCAGCGACGAGACCTACCATTATACCATTTCCCAGTTGAGCCCCCACAATATACCCTCCCGGGTTGGCTTCGTCGCTGTACCCAAACGAGGTAATACGGAGCGTCCCTCGGGTCTCTAGCAGTCCTTGAGGACAGTCGGATTGCGGGCAGTCTTCACGGTAGTCTTCGAGCTTTTCCTAAACGTAAAGATTTGGCGATATATTAGAATTATTGTTATTACGCATACTAGTTTGGCATCACATGATACTGTAGCTCAAGCGTATGCTTTAAGAACCTGAGTCATTAGTTTTCGCATCGGAAGGAGGAACTGTATTCGGATCCGGTCCTCCACTGTAGCGCGGCGTCACGGCCTCGACAGGAACACCCGCCGCTCAGCAACCCAGTCACACATAACAAAAGTTTCGAATATGAGGAGGCAAAAGGATTTGAAGGGTAATAATATACAGTGATATGTATGGATGATATGACAGATAATGAAAAACATGGAAGGGAAAATATTTTACATCCAAAATCGGCCGTATGTTATGTCATCTAGGTAAGCCACTTTGGACATTTGCTTTTTGTTGCTGTTGTATGATTGTACTAAATAGTGTCTTGTATCGTTAAATTTCAATCAATTCACTCCCTTTAACAAAGTTCCTATAAGCACTCCAGCCTTTCCCGTCTCCACCACCTATCTCAACCAGCTCTTTCTCTTCGTCACAATTCCTCCAACGGGCTTCCTCCCCACGGTCCAATACACATTCAACCAGGTCTTATTCTCAACCAACTCCTTCAAGGCCTTCTTCGCCATGTGATCGTACTCTTGCGGACTGAAATTCTTCAGAGCGCGCGCCATCTCAGGCCGGAGGGCTTCAATGTCGAGCTCGGCACTACGGAGTGTGAGCTCGCGGAACCGTCGGCCGGCAAACTGCGGCCAAGAATGGAAGTCGGAGTATGTCTGTTCGAGGCCGGCGTGGGCGAGCGTTTGCTCGAGTTGGGGAGAGAGGCGTGGGTTGATGTTCCGGCTGATGAGGAGCTGAAGAACTTTTTGAGGGTGTTATCAGATGGAGTGTTTGAGATCGCTGGGGTGAACAGCTTTGGAAATGGTCGATGGAGGAAAAGGGTAGGGCTGCTTACATTTATCATTCCAATTGGCGAACGTAGGTCCTCGATCCCAATATAGCAAGTCTGGTTCCACTGCAGTGGCAAGAAATGTTTGTTAAAATCCAAAAATAATAATAAATAATAATAATCCTTTGGTTGCTACTCTTCTTGACTCTCTTTCAACACATCCGGTGGGAGATTCCGTATTTAAACTACCCTGACAAATATTCAAGGTATATTCTTTCTGTTTTATAAACCCGCTTTTGCGTCTCGAACCCATTAAGAAACTCGATTTTCAGAAAACTCCAAGCATACCCTACACATTCCTCAAAACTTACCCAGCTCAATCCATCCGCCAGGTTTGGTGACGCGCACTAGCTCCTTGATTGCCTTTTGCCATTGTTTCGTCGTAAGTTCGAGAGTCATGTATCTATTTCGGTGGGGGGGATTGTAACCGATTACTGGCTGATGCAGCTCATGGTAAAATGCATAATCTGAAAATAGGCATTTTCTTTTTTTCTTTTTTTTCACGAAATACAGTATGGCTCCGTTTGATGACACAGGCAATCATCTTGCCCCCTCCGAACATCAACTCGATGCAAATTATTATCATCACAGTCAAAACCTTTTTTTCCCTACCTCCCTTCCGCCCTCTCATATCTTGTTTTGCAAAAAAACAAAAACAAAAACAAAAAATCCTGTGTCCCTCCATCGTTTTCAACTAAGGCCTTATATCAATGCTGTACCACAGTGCACCTCGTTGCACCTCGTTTACCCAACCGCTCGCTGTACTCTCACCTCTGAAAAACGTAATCAAATGAGTTGTTTGGGAACGGCAGCTTCCCACATGTGTTGGCGACTTGAAATGTGACATTTGGCGGCAGCATCGCGCTGTTCCTCGGCTTCGGAAGCGCGGAAGCGTCGATATCCGTGCCGACGAAACTCGAGTTCGGGAACTCCGTTGCCATCTCCAACGACCATTGGCCGACGCCGCAGCTGATTGAGGATAAACAACGATTAGACGTGATTGATAGGCTCGAGATAGCGAGCTGTTGATTGCAATGGGTTGTGTGTGTGTGTGTATCTCACCCAGCGTCTAGGACCTTGATTCCTTGCTCTAACGAGTCTCTGATGTCTACTTGATAGTTACTGTGGATAATAAGAATTACAGATTGCAAACTTTCAGACAAACTGCTCGCCAGGCAGGTCGCCAAATTCCAAACACGCTGGCATATATAGGATGTACATACCCCTGGAAAATGTATCTGGAACAAACAAATAGATCGAAAGGTATGTATTACACTTTCTCAAAGACGCAATACTTTGGAGTCGACCTCAAATCGCTCACCTTAGACAATAGTGCAAAATCTGCCTGCTATCCGTCAGCTCGTCGTCCGCCGGCAAAACGAGGTTGCTATTCGCACCCTCACCCAAGGTGGATCTCCGGCCCGCCACCCACTTGAAACCCGGAGGCTCCTCGGGCGGCTGATCTGTGGAGTCGCGCGGTGTCGACTCGTCGCTTCCGGCCCAGCTCTCTATTGCTTCTACGTTCGATGTCGATACAATGGCCCCCATGGATGAAGGTTCTCTGAGAGAGGTGGTCGAGTTGTATGATGAGCGAAGGGGTTGGCCTCAGCGTGTAGGTTGTAGAGGTTTTTTTTTTTTTTTTTTTTGTGCCTAAGACGTGGTTTCCTTATATGTCGTGTGTGCGACAGGTTCCAGAGGAGGACTTGACATGACAGAACTTACTTAATCCCCGACGCTGACCCATTCGTTCGTCGCCGCGGTTATACAACTTCACCTTTGCGCAATTGTTTGCCAAATAACCATAGTCAGATCGACGTTTGTTTTGCAACTCCACGCTGTGGGCCCGTGCGCGCCCGCACCGCCGCACCTTAATAATTTTCCATGCGCAGTTAATCAAAAAAAAAAAAAAAAAAAGCCTTTGCTGCAAATTCAATCAACACAGAGAACGGCCTAACTGACAAGGAATTAAACATCCATAGAAGTGAGAAACACGTTTGCTGTTGCACAATAATGCAAAACCAAAAGACAAAAAGCAAACCGAATGTTGGTTTTTCACGCTATTATCTCCCAGATCGACGGATATTTATCAACGTTCATCGCCACCGTGCCACTGTCATAGAGTGAGACGGCTTCTTAATATAAATAATCGACCAGAATGATTTAGTTACGTTAGCATATATCGCTGACGTCGCCACAGCAAAATCCCACAAAAACGTTATTATTACTGCGGCCAATCGGCAAGGACTTGCCCTGCCTGGCAAATCAATACAAAAAACAAGAGTGCGTCAGATACCAGGAAAGTGGATTTTTGTTATTTGCTAAAAGCCCCTGGAACCAGAGAACCCCGCTTTACGTAAACCGCGGTGTGCGAGGCCATCAGTCTCATGGAAAGTCAGAATCACGTTAATAACAACTCAAATTTTCCCTTGTAAATAAATGTACGGATAAATCGTGTTGCCTGTAAAAAAAATTGCAAATGGGAAATCTGCGTAAAGGCTGTCCTACCGGAAGATTTTTTTTACGTGAAGCAATAAAATTGATTAATTAATTAATTATTTTCAAGCCAGTTAAGGCGACGAAGAAAACATACAAAATGCATCACTCCAGTTGCACGAAGGCGGTTGGAGATTTTGGCGAATATTCTTAGTTCGTCAACCAACATGTAGTTTACAGTTTCTCGAATATATAATATTTATATTTTTCAACGATTTGTTCAGCATAATCTTACCTGAACAATATCCATCTATACAGGTAGGTAGTTCGTTCAAGTCGAGTCTTTCTGCAGGTAGTAATGTTGGTCTTTCCGGGCTTGAGAGATAGACGGGTTTGTCCTTGCTATACACTGCCGACGTGCATTTTACGTAATTAGATATCAAAATACCAGCCACTTGTAATTCAGACACCAGAAGTGATGGAACTTGTAAACATTCAGAAGCGACTTTCTAACTATAAGATTTAATATAAGTGTGCTACTGCTTATTCGGATTATAATCATCACTAGGGAATTATATCAAGGGTTTACTGTAGTAAAAATAATACCAAAGATGGCACTTTACTTCTTCCATACATCTAACTCGAAAATTATATTAACGATATGAAAAAAACAAAAAACAAAAACAAAACCAGCACTAAAGAGAAATGACCCCCTAATTCGAACCAAGTAGGAACCAGAACGACAATATCTTTGACTACTCAAAATTTATTTAACCACAGCAATAAAAGTTATCTGATTGTTCAACTATCTTATTATATATTGCATCATTGTCTCGCGATCAACTCATGCAAACCATATCCCGCTATTCTTTATATATTATTGCACTCTCACTTAATCAATCTACTTTTAGGCATCTTCCAGTTCACAAAAAACATGACATCCAGCATTCGTTGCTGTGCTGGCGTGATTATGTTGGGAGGAATCCTGAGCATGGCTTGACTCACAAGGGACTCGGTTACGATCTCCGCCTTCTCTTCCGTCACCATCTTCACTTCCGTCTCCACCCTCTTTTCCTTCTCCACCTTCACTTTCGTTTCCGCCTCCACCTCCATTTCTGTCTCCACTTCCATCTCTGCTACCATCTCCACCATCCCCTTTTGCGCACTCACCTTCTTCTCATCCACCATCTTTTTGTCCACCCTACTCACGTTCATATCCGCATACTTTGGTGGGACTACTATTCTCTCTTCTCCTTTTCTCAACAATTCCTCCGCGCAAATCTTTCCTTCTGATCCTACAAACACTGTCCATCCCTCGTCCATCTTCTGTCCCAACACCAACGGCACTTTCTTATACTCTTCTCCCTCCGTTGCATACAGCGCCCTGCACCCTTCCTCTGATCCTCTCGCTCTAGTCCACGAAATAAACTCGGGCCAATCCCACGCCACAATCTCTGTGCCCCCAGCCGTAAACACAGGGAACTGTTGGTGATGCAGCGGGCCATATGCGCGCTCATATAACCAGAGCAGGTGTTTGGGCTCTAAACGACATTGGATGAGACGGAGAACCCGCATGTGCAGTGTTTCGACTGGAAGAGGATGCGGCGCGGGCGGTGGCGCATGGGACTGGCGCAGGGCAAAGGTAGGCGAGAAGCCGAAATTGATCTGGCAGAGAGTTAAGGGGAGGAAATTAGCAAGCCAAATAGCCTGCGGTGAGGGGGAGGAAGAGGAGAAGAGACAAGCGGTGTCAGAATTACAAGAAATACGGTTTAGAGATTTTGAAAAGTGCAAGATCCGGGGTACTTACAGATACTATCTTGGAATCCAGCTTGACACCATACTTGAGGTAATGATGCAGTGATAAGTCTTGTACGGACACATACATCACGTCCTCGAATAATTTGATAATGCGAAGGCGGGTCAGGTGGAGAGAGGAGACGATCTCGCCAGTGGGTTGAGCAAGGGTAAGCGATTGGTTCCTCGAGGGGAGAGCAGGCTGGACAATGGATAGTGGTGGGTGTGACTGATATTGAACCGATTGAGGTTGTGGTAAAGCGAAATTACGAACGGTTTGCGGCTTCAATGGCCAAGGCGAAGTGGGTTCTATCGCGTGGTGGAACTGCTTGGGCGCCTTGATTAACGGAGGCTGCAAGCACAAAGGCTTGGGGCAATTTTCATCCGAATACGATGTGACCACGCCACGCCGGCATGCATCGGTCTCGTTAACCGAACTGTAATATAATTGCGTGAATGGGGTCAATGGCGTATGTGTGTGAGGAGGTTTCGGAGCATCATGTCCTGGTTGGACAGTGATGGTACGCTTACTGCTTTTTCTCTCCTTAACCGGCCTCTTATGAATTATTTGTACCTGCGGCGCCATCTCATCCGCCTCGTCGTACCACAGCGGGGACAATTCTTCTTTTCTCATCCGCTTTATCGACTTCAATGGCATCAATGGCAGGGCATTTAGCAGCCCAGACCAATCGTTGAACCTTAAAGCTGGACCAGAATTCTCTTGGTGTAACAGTGGGAATTTGGGTTCTGCGCCGTACACGTATAAATACATGCTGCGCAAGACATATTTTTTCACGGGAGACGAACAGAGCCGGAAGAGGCGTTTGCGGATGATCTGAAAGTCGCTGTGCCGTTGCGAGGAGATGTCGGACGGCAAGGCACGGGCGTACTGGACAGTGAGTTCAGTGGCGAGGTAAAAGTATTTCTGGGTTTGGCCGAAATCCATTACACGAAGCTTGTCCCCAAAGAGGAGCGGTAAATCGCTCTCCTCGGTATCGAGGTGACGCGAATACTTCCTCTTGTAGTGGAAGCTCATGTAGGTGCATCTGATGAAGACAGCGTCCTCGAAGCAAGAGAGGACGCGCTGCTTGACGTCATCATTTGTGATAAGGTCAACCGGTTTAGTCTTTTTGCCTTTGAGTGGCAAGGATGGAGAGCGGGAGGTGGCTCGCTTGGGATAGGGACGATGTTGATCCATTAGCGTGCGGTTGTCGTTAGGAATAGTCACCATAGTTGAAGTTCTACAGTCCGTAGCTCTCAAGGCGCCAGGATTGAACACAGTATGTGAGAAAGAAGAGACCAAATGCAGGCTTTTTAAAGGTTTGCTCTTGCGACTCGGGACCCCAGTTTCAAAAAAAAAATTTAAAAAAAAATGATATCATTTTCAACGAGACCACCATCGTCGCCATCTAAGAGGCTGTGTTTCTCCCGTTTCAAAAAAAA
>RBNK01002399.1:0-11172 GCA_003990785.1 Endogone sp. FLAS-F59071 | reverse complement strand
AACCTCTTTCTGAACCAAAACCAACGCCCCCCCCCCCCAACTGTGGTCCTTCTGATTTGTCTTGTGTTTGAACAACGCAAAATGGCAGGAAGAACAGGCAGCTTTTGGCTTAATCCCCTCCAAATGCTAAACGGGGGCCTCCCTGAGGATATTGAGCAGAAGGCGAAGCAGCAAAAACAGAGCGAGTTTTTTTTTTTTTTTTTTTTTTTTTTTTTTTTTTTTTTTTTTTTTTTTGCACCTGTGACACAAAAATACTACCGTCCTTTTTTCACGTGAGAATGTTGTATTATCTTTCTCACTTTCTTTCTAACTTGTTTGCTTGTCTCCACATCTCTCATCCCCCCCCACCACCTTCTTTTCCCCTTTCACCTTCCTTTCCTTTAAAAGACGCTGACACCCCCTTCAGCGCAACCAACAACAACGCTCGCACCCCGGGCTCCAGTAACGCACCACCACCAGAGAGCCCACCATCCCCTCCAACCCCTCCAGACGCCTACAAGACCCCCCAACGTCGTCCCAACGTCAACTTCAACGAGAGCCTCAACACCGTCTTCTACGCCGCCCCAGACTCGGCCAGCTCCCGTACCAGTAACGACAGCGACACCATCAACAACTCGCCCCTTGCGGCCAAATCCCAAGCCGCATTCATGAATCCCTCAAGGCATCCGGCCTCCCGCATGAGCGCTCTGCCGCCAAGACCGCCGTCCCAGCAGCAGCAGCAGCAGCAGCAGCAGCAGCAGCAGCAGTCTCGGGACGAACTTCCATCCTCCTCTTCCGCCTCGTCATCCTCTTTGGCACAACCTGATACCTCCAAGCGGTCCTCCAAAACTCCGCACTTGAACAGTGGCGACGCGGGAACCATGGAAGACTATACAACTGCCTTGGCAGCCTCACTTAGGGTTGCTCGCGAGAACACCAAGCGTCTGACACAGCTGCAGGACGCGGTGGCGCAGGACGACGGCACAGAGGCCGGCAACCGGTCCCTCTTGACGCCATCGTATAAGGACCTTGACCCGCGTGATCTCCACTTCCTCGTCGAGCGGCTGCAAAACGAAACGGTCGTGCGCGAGCAGATTGCGCAGGTTCAGGAAAAGACGCTTGCGAGCCTAATGGAACAATACCAATCGTTGGACCAGCAACGAGTAGAGCAAGAGGACATGATACGCGACCGGGACGCCTCCATCGAGCGGCTCACGCGCAAGGTGCAGGACATAGAGCACTCGGCGCGACGGCGCGAGGAGGACCTCCGGCGGCAGGCTGCGGCCGCGTCGCTTGACCAAAGCAAGCAACTCGAGTGGCAGCTCGAGGCCGTCCGCCGCAAGAACCAGGAGCTCGAGGGGCTGATTGTGGCCAAGGGGGATGAAATTGAACGCCTGCGCGTTATCGTCGAGGAAAAGTTGGCCGAGGCGGCTGCCGCTGCGGGGAAGCTCGTTACGGCTGAACGGCGCGCCGAGGATCTTGAGCGTGGGCTCAAGCGCAAGGACGAGGATTTGGCGAGGCTGACCAACACAACAACCTATTCTGGGACGTCGTCGATTTCCGGCGCCGGCGCCACAGATGACCGGCAACAGCGCCTGCGTGACGACGCCTACCTAACAGAGCTGCAGTCGCAGCTGGACGCATCGCAGCGGACGGTCCACGAGCTGCAGCAAGGGTACACGCGGGCAGAACGACAGCTGCAGGAGCGAGCCGACGAAATCACCTCGCTCAAGGAAAAGCTAGTGGGTGCGTTTGAATTAGCCAAGGGAATGGAAGATCGTGTAACGCGGCAGAACAAGGAGATTGTTGCACTCAAAGGCGAGATCTCGCGGTACAAGGAGACCTCCAAGGCGCGCGATCACGAGGGCAGGATGAGCGCCCACCTGCAGCAAGAACTCGATTGGACCAAGCAGCAGCTGAGAGAACAGACGGCGCTGGTCAGGGCCAAGGACGAGATGATTGAGAAAGTGGAGAAGGAGATGGAGGTGGCGAGAAAGGACCTGATTAGCAAGGAGGACGAGAATATGTTAAACGCCTTGATCGAGGCGCACGAAAAGACAATTGATGGCTTGAGGGAGGACCTTGATCGAGCTGAGAACAAGCAAGATGAGCTGAAAGAGAAGATGCGGGACAAGGACGATCAAGTGAGGATGATGGAGAATCAGGTGACGAGATGGAGGGACGATGAAGAGAAGGCCAAGAGCCTGGTCAAGGAGAAAGAGGAGATGGTCAAGAGCCTGGAGCGGGAGGTGGTGAGGTGGAAGGAGGAGGCGCAAAAGTTTGGTGGGCGGGCTGCTACTATCGAGAACACGAACTCGAATTCGGCCAAATTCAAGGACGTGTACGCCACATACGACACACGGATCATACAGCTCGAGGAGGCCCTGGAGAGGGAGGCGGAGCGGAGGCAGCAGGAAGTCAAGGAAAAGGAGGAGGAGCTCAAACGGGTGCAAAGGCTATCGGATGAGCAGGCCAAAAGGTCCAGCGAGCTGCTGCAGCAGATTGTAAGATTGGAGTTTGACTCTCGGCAGACGCCAGTTGAGTCTTCAATGGAGCAGGAGAATAATAGCAAGGTGAAGGATGCAGCGGCTGTGGCGACTAAGCGGCTGGAGCGGAAACTAAGGGAGTCGCAAAAACTGCTCGAGGCCAAAACGGCGCAGTATACCGAGCAGGCTGATATGATGACAAGGAATCAGGAGCATATGACCATCCTGACGCACCAGCTCAAGGACTATCGCAAGACGATTAAAGAGCGGGAAAGTCGTATCTCGCAGCTCATGGAGAACGTAAAGGATCTCCGAGAAGAGATGGCGAGGCTCCGGCGCAACGAGGAGGACAGCTTGAGGGAAACAGTGCGGTCGATGATGAAGGATGACGAGGAGCTGAGTCAGACGCTCTTCAGATCGAGCATGGGGCCCGAGACGACTGCGGCCAAGGTCTTCCCGACCCCCACTGCGAGCACGAGTGTCACCCTGAGTTTCGGGAGGGCGTCGCCGACCAAGCAGATTGGTAATCCGAACTTTGGCAGGGCGTCCGTCGGCTCCGCGGGTGGAATGCAGCTTGACCGCCTTCGGAAGCAGCGCTCAGGCATGTTTGACGGCGTCACCATTGCCACCGCTACCGCCGGCCCCTCCACATCTAGTCATGCTCACAGGAACTCGATCGACACACAAAGCGCTCACAGGAATTCGATTGACGCCCAGAGGAATTTGGCTGAAGCCAACAGGGGTTCGTTCGGCGAGCTCAATTTTGGCCAGAGCAACCCCTTCACCTCAATGAGCAATGTGTTTGCGGCGCCGTCATCTCTGACCTCGACGGTTCCGCGCAGGAGTATTGACCTCTCCGGGAGCAAGCTTCCGTCCCCCGGAACGGTTGCCGGTGAAAAAGAAATTTTTAGGAAGAGTATCGGTCCTAGCGACAGGGACAACCTGCGAAAGAGCATCGGCCCCAGCGACAGGGACAACCTCCGAAAGAGCATTGGCCCCAGCGACAGGGACAACCTCCGAAAGAGCATCGGCTCAAACGATGGCGACACCATTCTGAGGCGGCCCAGGATCGGTGGAATAACATCCATGACGTCATCCACTTCGTCCGAGAAGATGGCAGGCGGGGGCACGGCTAATCGGTTCGGATTTTATGGGAGAACCAGCCAGGGGACCGCAGGGGTCGGGCCCAGAGAGAGGGAGACGGAGGCCGTATGATATCGTCACGTTTCTCTTTCTTTTCCAATCTCTATTTGGGCTCACCAGAAATCTTTTTTTGTTTCCGGTGTGTGATCCTTTGGCTTTTTTCTCTGTATATGGATTTTATTTTATTTATTCTTAGTCGTAATTTGTGTGGATTTTTTTATTTTTTATTTTTTTTTTTTAATTTGCGGTTTGTCCTTATTCCTGGCTCCCTTCACTCTTTTTACGTTCTTGGTTCTTTTATTCTCACACTCACTCTTTCTTATGCCAAGTGCCAATTTTTGGATACCCAACCAAACGAAAATCTCGCAGCTGGATTCTACGGGCTCTTCTCGCATAAACCCCCTCTTTTCCCCCCCTCCCGTTTTGTATAGTCTTTTTCTTAATCGACATCAAATTATGTATGAATATTCATGGACGGAGAGGTTGAGGGCGCGAGAGGCCTCGACGAACTTTTTTTTTTTTTTTTTTTTTTTTTTTTTGTATAAATTGCCGCGTGTGGGTTATGAGCTTGAGCTTGTGAAGGTGTGTGTACGTTTGATGATGATATATACAGGTTGCACGGCGAATTTTGTTCAGGTGAGGATCTATGCACGTTGCACCGCGAATGCATAAAATATTTAGATCGACAAGACACATTCTAATATGATTAATGAATTAGCAACATTGAATGGAAGCGATGCCGAGGCACATATACCTGGAAAGAAAATGCATGGATGAATGAATGCAAAAATAAAATAAAATAAAATAAAATAAAATAAAATAAAATAAAATAAAATAAAATAAAATAAAATAAAATAAAATAAAATAAAATAAAAAATATTCACCCAAAGACCACTTACGTCGAAAGTCGATTATACTTTATTTATTTATTTATTTTATTTTATTTTATTTTATTTTATTTTATTTTATGTTTACAACGACGTGACAATAGATTGATTGATGCAGGCACATATACCATTTGTAAAGTCGCATGTGCTCAATTTAGGTTAAAATAGCACAAACCACTACTTGAATTGCCAAGGTCAATTTTAAACCCAATTTTATTTCACATTAGATAGTAATCGTGATAATTTTCTTTTTGGGGGCAGTGAAGCGAACGGATTTATTCGTTAGGCTTTTCGTACTGCTCCTCGTAAATTTTGTTGGCTTCTTGCTGGGCATGTCTATAACACGTGACGTGAAGCAATTCCGTGAGAAAACGCGTAAAAATGACAAAAGAGTCCAGTGCTCAAGCCTTTTTTAAAAAAAAAAGTGGAGCCCACATCTATCTACTAGCTCAGAATATTCTCCACAAATAGAAACACGAAGGCTTGAACTTACTTCTTGGCCTTCTCCTTGTCAATGAAATCGAGTCCCTTGGTCTCGACGAGCCTGTCGACAGCGGCGCCGGCGATACCAGCGAGGATCTCCTTGGCGAGGGCGTGGCTGTCAGGCTTGCCATCCGCGCTCATCTTATCTTCGTAGAGTTTCATGGCCTCGAAGGCGGCGGCGCCACCAATGAGCTCGTGGGTCCAGGTGGCCTTGTGCTACAACAGAAGAGAGAGAGAGACAAGTGAATAGGTTGACTCCGAGCAAGTTGACAACGGAATGGGAGAAAAGAGTTGACGTAGGTTTCTCCCTATCCTTTGTGGATATGAAATAAAAACGTACCTCCTCAGTGGGAACCTCGACCTTTTTGACCTCCTCGTAGGCCTTTTGGTGTTTGTCGCGGTGGTGGTGAGGCATGAGTAGGATTTGGGTTGCTTGAATTCGTAAAAAGGTGAAAGGTTGAAGTTTAGGGGGGAGTCACGTAGACCAGCGGGCCAATTTTGTGGGAATTTTCTTCGGCGTAATCCGGTTGACAGAATATGTCTATATCGGAACCGGAAAAGCACGGTCGAGTCTACTAAAAAATGGGCTTTGGCTTTTAGAACGCGCACCGCTCCGGACACCGGACGCACTCTGCACTCTGTCAACCGGTGCATCGTGTGTTTTTTTATTTTATTTTATTTTAATTATTTTATTTTTTTACCATCATTAATGGAATTGCTATATTGCACAAGTCTAGAGATCAAGCAAATCATGATTGCCGGGACTGTCAAATTGGAGCGAAGGTTCGGTAGAAGGGACGGGGCTGTGCAGGTTTACGGATCGACTGGATGTGGTCCGTCGTGCTGCACACTTGGCCTATGATTCACAAGAAGTTTCTCGTAAATCGATTAATATCAATATTACAGCCCAACGGAGCCAAGTTCAGTTCCAATATTCAGATACGTGTTTCAATAATTTATTCAAAGCAAGAAAGACCATACTATACATCAATACCCATAATCGTGCTATGTTACTGTTCAAACCTTCCTCGCTTGGTTTCTCTCCCTCCCTCGCATAATTTCCTTTACTGCCTCTGATAGTCCTCCTCGTAGATGTTGTGTGCGTGCTGCTTCGCGGCATGCTTAGCCTTCTCTTTATCAACAAAATCCAGGCCCTTAGACTCGACCAGGCCGTCCACCGCCGCGGCGGAGAAGGCGGCAAAGAGCTCCTTGGCTAGGACGTGGCTGGTGGGCTGGCCATTTTTCCTTACGTGATCTTCGTACGCCTTAGTAGCAGCGAAGGCGGCGGCACCGGCGAGAAGCTCGTGCGTCCAGCTGGAGTGGTGCTGTGAGAGAGGTGCCGTGTAGGAGAGTGTGAGTTAGAGTGTGTAGTATCGGAAGAGGATGTAGGCGTTTTCAGAAGATCAAACGAACAAAAGGAAGAGGAGAATAAATAAACATACCTTAGGAGTAGGTCCATAGACGTCGTCGTAGGCTTGTTGATGTCGCGAGGCCATATTGGATTCCTTGTTCGGTTGGTGAGATAGAAGAGTTGAAGGGGATAAAGAGACAATCTGTTGCAATCTTATATTCTGGTGCCTTGTGCTCTTGTGTGTGGCTCATACGGTTGGCTAAATTGAGACGCTATTAAGCCACTGAAAACGTGGTAACTGTAAAACTGTAGACTCTGTAGACTCTAAAATACGTAAAAGATCCTAATTACATTTTCTTCTTCCACCTTTCAATTTCCCCCGAGCACGATTAGTACCAATAGTATTCAGTGAAATAGGTTAAGTCCCGGGGTATTTTACCCTAGCTCCTACCGCGCTGGCCCGAAAGACGGAAACCCTGAATTCCGTAGAGAAATAAAGAAAATTCATATTATTTTCTTTTGGATATTTTCCTCTATTGGTATCTTTGAGAGCCATAGTTGTTGTTAATCATTAGGGAACAAATAAAGTGTATAGACTAATAATATTTAATGTTCGACGCAGCTACCAAATCAATTCCCAACCCTCTTCAATAGATTCCTTCAAGCCCTCAATAGTGAGAACGGCATTGGTGTAGTCCCATATCCCGCGAACCTCCTTCTACTCTACACCGTTCACGATCTTGATCAACTTGTGTGTTGTACTCTTCAACCCAAAAATGCAGACCTCGTCCACAATAATCTTATGCTGAGTCCCAACGTTTAACAGCTTGTGAACGAACAATTTTCTCTCCTCGACAACCTTGAAAATTGCAAGGGCCGAGTTCCGCGCTAGCAGAGGCGTGTCATCGTCAACGTAGATCTCGCCCGTTGGCGTCCAACGCAATAGGCAACTTGACGGCCGACAAGCGCTTGGTCTCAAAAGTCGTCATCTGTGGGCTCGTAAATGGTTTACAGGCAACCAGGGAGTGTTTTACATGCATCTGAGAGGGGCTAAAGAGGAGGAGAGCACGTTATTTATTTATTTTTTAATAGGAACTAGAGTACTTCCATAGAATTATTCCATATTGTGAGAAATTCCTAATTAATGTTGTTAGAAATCCCGATAGTCATCGGGCAGCATCAGGAAAATATTTTCAGTTCGTAGTCCATGACCAAAATTCATGCTCATAGTCTGTTTGTCCTTTTACAACACTGTTCTAGTGCAGTTCTAGAGTAGTTTGTGCAGTTCATAGTATTGTTCTGGCAAGTTCATCAAGTGCGACTAGCATCTGTACTCATGGCTATTTTGTTCATAGATTTTAGTAATGCTGTTCAAACTATTTAATTGTTTTTCTGATACAGTAGGATGTGGGGGGAGGGAGAGAGATGGTCATCGATTTACTGGATACTGTTCGAGTTGAATCTTTCGTTGAATTGTTTGCAGCCAATCGTTTTACTTACTAGCTGTTGCTTGAATGGGTCTATGGCTTCTCTGCTGGGAAGAGTTTAAAGGCAGTTGGAAGAGTTTTATAACAAAAGATAAATATAAAGCTAAAGCTATAAATTAATTAAAATATATTAAAACAATATTACACTAACTATCAGTATTCTCAATATTAATTAATATAACTTTAAAAATTAAAGAATATAAGATTAGTTAATTAGAAAATTTAAATATAAAAGGCTACTCAAAACATCAACATAGCTGTTTTATTTATAGACTTTAGTAATACTATTTTCAAACTATTTAAAAGTTTTCCTAATATGCAGTATACTATTAATTAACCCTTTATAAAGCTTATCTAAGATACTAATAGATCTTATAGTAGGACACTAACAAACAGCTACCACAATAGTATTTCTAAGCAGTAGATATCTAAATTCAGTGTATATTGCTCTTTCTAAAAGATCTCTGGTGGTAGATAATTCATTCAACTCTATCTTGCTAATTTATATATTAATCAAAAGTATAATGTAAGTCTTGTACAATACCACATTGCCTAGGTGGAGATCTTGATAGGTAATTTCTATTTCATAAAGACTGACTAGGTGGCTGGCAAGTTTTTGTAGTATATATTACGTAAGACAGAGCTTTCATCCAACATGTAAGAGAATGGGAATTTGTAGTTTATTTTTCAAGCATGCACAATGTTTTCCAGAAATTTTTGACTTTATTGAAAGCAATCATGATCCTAATCTGGATAATACCACCCACTGCCTTCAATAGACTAATCTTACTCATACATGATTCAAATGATGATGCGCTGTCAGTGACGGAGAATTCACAAAAAGACAGAAAGGACAAGGTTATATTACTAAGTTATTCGAGCAAAGGAGAAATGCAGCCTAACTGGCTATGTATACAAACCCATTTGTCATTTTCGCCTTGCTCCGGACCAAACGCGGTAACCTATAACGTGTTGAAAAAGAAGAGCTTAGATCAAAGGCGCGTTTAGTGTGCTTGAATGCAACCGCGCCACCCGTATCATATACTATCAAACGCGGTGACATGGTAAATCCATCCTCTCATTTTCAAACGATTTCATTCATTAAATGCTGCTCTTGCCAAGTTGACGACATCACTGCATGTGAAACGATATAATAGATCAAACGCTCACCTCGTTGATATCTTCCGAACCAAGCTTCTCCTCGTGGCTACGGAGCGTGTGACCCGTAGGAACATGGCGGAGGATGAAAACATCGTCAACTCGCCATTCCTGTAGATTTCGAACAGGTTTGATAAGAAAGGAGAATGAATACATTCTGCTCGCTAATCTCGTTTGGGTTTCAATTCGCACAATAAAATACGTGTCAAATGAATCCATACCCCACCAGATTGCGGCCCTCCCTGATACCCAAATCTCTCGACACTCCAATGATCGTTCTCGTCGCTCTTATTCCCAAAGGCAGTGGCCTCTTGCTGCCCCGTGATAGGGCTCCGATACCCATGGTGCGAGTGTAAGTTGCGGCGGGTCTCGATATGCTTGAGTCGGATAATGTGGTTATACATCACGGGCTCACCCGGTTGGCGACGCTCGTTTAGGGCGGGAATGACGATCCAGAAATCGTGGGAGGGGTCGGGTTGCCTGCGGCTCGTGAAGACCTATCGAATAGTTTTGAAAAAAAAAAAAAAAAAAAAAAAAAAAAGGGGGGGGGAGGATGTGTGCGTAAATGTAACATTATTCTTTTCCTAATATTGTTGCGTTGGCAAGCCCAATATATATTCATATATAACATATTGTTAAAGAACTCGCTTTTTTACCTCATGCTGACGGCTTCCCGTCGTATACGTCTTATTCCTAGAGCTCAAATACCTCCCAGTCGCGATGTGCTTGAGAGCAATACGATTCCCATAGTACACGACAGTGCTAAGCAAAGTTTTCTGAAATTCGGCATTGGCGATATTCGAATTGAACGAGACCTGACCGTCTCGTTGAACCCTTGGGTGGTCTGGGCGAAGGCTTTTGTCGGGCTGACAAAGATACCGCTGAAGCTCGGTCAAGCGGCGGGCGGGCAGAAAGAAAACAAACATGTATGCAGTACGAGCGTACTCTTCAGGGCTCATGAGGGTAAAGCGAATGGCTGGGAGGAGTGGCTTCAGTCGCGTTTTGAGCGCCATGAGTTGTTTGTCGGAAACAAGTGTCTGATCAGTTTCACCTGGCTGTACCTGTACCTCTGTGTCGCTGTCGCCGTCATCGTTTTCGTTGGCAGCGTTTGACTTCAACTGCAGCTCGACCGTAAGTTTTAAGACTCCCGTTTGGCGGCATGCCCATTCCAGGGCGAGGTCCCAGACCTGGTATTCCGCCAAAGGGAACGAATCGGAATTAAGGATGAGGAGTAAGATCTGGGAAGGGATCATTTTGAGGAAATCGCTGAGTATCTCCTTGCAATTGAGGATGGTCTCAATTTTGCTTAACGTGAAGTCGAGTAGTTCTTGAAGGAAGTCAGAGAGGTTGTGACCGTACGCAAGGATAAACGCAGGGAGAAGGAATATACGAATAGCAAGTGTAATTGGTAGGTTCTCCTGTTGTTCACCTCCGTCAGCAACGTTCTCGCGGCCATCTTTCGCATCGTTAATGGCCTGGTTTAGCACAGTCATCACCTTGATCTGACATTCTCTGCTTAATTCGTCAAGTTCCATCTCCTCCGCTACGGTAAGCAAGTCCAAAAGACATGCCCTGTCAATAGTTAGGATGTTGCCGGTGTAAATGTAGGAGAGAAGGGCATGAAACGCGATAGGGGATATGTTTGGTTTTTGTACGATTCCCTTGGACCTCTCCTTCCACTCGATGTCATCATTAAACATGGCCGCAAAATATTTCGAACGGCACCGTAGGATGTTGGAGTGCCCGTACATTGGAACGGCATCAGGGCCCACTAGGAAGCGTACATCACTGGCATAGCTACTGTTGACAAGACTGGCGAGGTCTGCTGAAAGCTTGACAGTGCCGGATGGAGAGTTATGAGTAAGAGGCATTTCATTAAACCCTATGGCAAAGTAAAGAAACGTTACTCTTTTTTTCTATTTTTTCAATTCCATCTGTATAAAATTTGACGATTAAAAATACGAAATACAAACAATAGTGTGGTATGAAGGATTGAACAAGTAAAATCACGTGGTTACTGCGTGCATGGGGCTCAGATGAGGATATAATATTAAGATTCTGTGACGTTGCGGACAGGCACGTAGATGGGTCGTATGGGAGGTATTCTGTCGTCATTTAATTGTGTTTGACTTTGCAATTATATAATTATTTGATATCTTATTTCTAATTCTCGTTTTTTAAAATTTTATAAAATCCAA
>RBNK01002398.1:0-11173 GCA_003990785.1 Endogone sp. FLAS-F59071 | reverse complement strand
ATCTGGTTGAATGCGTCATTATAATCTTCGATCGATCCTTTTTGCTTCATCATCGCAAGCTTATCGCGCATTCGTAACAATTGTTCCATTGGTGCGTATTTTTGCGTCATAGCTTCTTTAAGGTCATCCCACGAATCAAATTCTCCCGATGTGTTCACGTGCCTCCGTAACCACATTCTAGCATTGCCTGTAATTTTGCTGATCACTGCGTTGACTTCCTCCTTTTGTACTGATAGATTGGCGCTGGTGATAAATTGCTCTACGGCATCAAAGTAATCGAACAATCTGGGTGCGTCACCCGATCCATCGAATTTGTTGATCGATCTCAGGTACTCCTTCGCCAGATCGTTAAGCTTTGTTGATGTTGTTGGTGATGGTGATGGTCGTGGCGTGTTGCCTTCTGTAGCTGCGTTCTGATTGGTCGGCGCGCTAGGTGATGTGATCGTTTTGTCGATTTTTGCCATCAATTCGCCCATTAGGGTTGCAAGTGTGTCTAATTTATCTTCCTGATTTCTGATTGTTATAGCCATCTGTTCCTGTCGATCAAGGCTAAATGCGATATTGCTCTGATGGTTGCTATCCAATCCGTCGTCGTCATCAAGGGTTTGATGTCTGTTGTCTGTTTTTGATTTAGACCGCAATCTTGTCGATCTTGTTGCTGATGATGATGATGCGTATAGGTTGTCCATTTCATCGTGTCGCGTCGTTGAATGTTATGTCGTTACGTGTTTATCGCGTTGCTTTATCGTGGTGTCATTTGTCGCATTGTTTATCGCTTTGTTTGATGCGTTGTTTACGATTTTAAATAAACACTTACAGTAATCGCAGTTGTAATTGCGTAGATGATTGCGTAGATCTCAGGTTGTCGAGCTGCAATTCGAGCGGCTCGGGGCTCATAACCTGTTGAAATTTGATCTTCGAATGTATGTTTGGAGTAAAGAGCGCACTGGCTAATGAAGCCAATATGCGTGTATTTATTAATGCTAAATTATGATTGGTCGATACAAACAAAGATCGTCTCAGCCACAATTGAGTGACGTATAATCGATCGTTGATGCATCGATCATTGATAGAAGAGATATAATAAGCTAATAATTACAACATGACCTACAAGGAAGCAATTTCCCTGCCTGATGCAAAGCTTTAGCAGGAAGCAATCAATCAAGAGCTTAAATCACTTAAGAATAATAACATGTGGACAATTATACCTGAGGTACCTGTAGGACATAAGCCAATTGGATATAGATGGGTATTTAAAAAGAAGCTCAACACTGATGGATCGGTTGCCAGGTACAAGGTGAGATTAGTTGCCAAGGGATATTCACAACAGCAAGGAATTGATTACGATAAAACATTTGCTCCCATGGCGAAATTCACATCGATCAGGGCACTTTTATCAATTGGTGCAGTCCTAAACTTAGAAATTTACCAAATGGATGTAAAAACTGCATTCCTGAATGGCAATCTTGATAAGGAGATCTACATGATGGTATCTGAAGGAATTGACCAATTGGAGCTATCACCGAGAGCTGTGTGTAAGCTTAATCGATCATTGTATAGACTAAAGCAATCACCTCATATGTGGAATCAGAAGATTGACAACTACCTCAGCCAATCAAATTTTACAAGACTACTATTAGATCACAGCATTTATCTAAGAAGAAGACAAGATGATCAATCGCTGATAATTATTGCTATATATGTCGATAATCTATTAATTCTAGCTGATTCTATGGAAACGATGAACAAATTTAAGGTGAAGCTTAGCAATGCATTCGATATAATGGATTGTGGTGAAATTAAACATTTTCTGGGTATTCGAGTCATGCACGATCGGAAAACATACAATCACAATTGATCAAAGTCACTTTGCCAATCAAATCATTATAAGGTTTAATATGACGAATACCAAGCCAATCAGTACACCTCTTGATCCATCCATTCAACTCAAAGCTGAAGGGGAAAAATCTGCATACTAAAATCTATTCAGACAAATGGTTGGTAGCATAATGTACCTGATGATTGGGATGAGACCTGATCTAGCTGTTGCTGTTAGCATCATCAGTTAATTTTCGGCCAATCCAATACAAAAACATCACTATGCTCTCAAACGATTATTAAGATATATTAAAGGAACAGCCAATTATAAGCTATGCCTTGGATGCGATCAGGATCTAAGACTGATCGGTTTCAGTAATGCCAACTGGGGAGGAGATATTAATACACGACGATCAACTATAGGGTATATTTTCAACCTATCAGGGGGAGCCATCAGCTGGTCAAGTAAGCACCAACTAACTGTTGCCCTATCAACAACTGAAGCAGAATATATAGCATTAGCACATACGACAAGAGAAGCCATTTGGCTACACACCCTATTGGATGAGCTAGGATATTTATAGAATTGTGCAACAACCTTATTTGAAGACAACCAATCAACAATTGCCCTTGCCAAAAACCCAATTAATTATGCTCGATCAAAGCATATTGACATTCAGCACTACTTTATTTGAGAGAAAGTTGAATCAAAGGTAATAGATATGGTTTACATGACAACAGATGAAATGATCGCTGATGCATTAACCAAACCACTTGCTCAATCCAGACTTGAAATATTGATTGCAAAAATGGGCTTACATAACTAACTTTTTTTTACTCTTTCAAAAACTTTTATTTTCTTTATTATGTCATTCTTATCACTTAAGTAGTATTTTATATATAGTTATTTGCAGTAAATGTACTTCATAGATGCCATTCGTGATGTACAGTTGAATATTTTATTTTTATTTTTATCGAGATATGTCAAGCAGGGGGAGTTTTGAAATTATTAGCTTATTATATCTCTCTCTCCCATCAATGATCAATTGTATATCACTTACTTGTGGCTTAGATGATCTTTGTTTGTATTGACCAATCATATATTAGCATTAATAAATACACATATATTTGGCTTTATGAGCCAGTGTACTCTTTACCCCAAAACACATATTCAAAGATCAAAACTTCAACAAATAGCCTGTTAGCAGATCTTTCATTTTTCTATATATCAATACAGCTTAGCAGTAGTTCGACTTCAGCTTTATTTTCCTGAACAAAATATAGTTTTCTTTAATCCAGATAAAGCTGATGTTGAGCAAATTTTCTATCAACCAAACATCTATAAGACTAGCTTAACTAAATTTTTTGTTATATGTTGAAAGTATCCTAATATTTATACTCTTACTTATTTAAAGATGCCAAACAAGTTTATATAGAATAATAGTAAAAAAGAATAGAAGCCAAGGAAAAGAGAAAATACTATTAGAAGAGTTTACTTTACAGAACTAGCAGCCAAGAAGAGATACTATCTCTAAATACTACTTTATATTGTAAAAGGTCTAATATTATAAAAAGATCTTAGAATAGTAGAAAATATTATTTATAATACTTTCAAGGCTGCATGTGCTGCTTAAGGTCTTCTAGAAACTAATGAAGAATTTGATATTTGTCTACAAGAAGCAGAAATAATACAAACAGGTAGATAGCTGCATCATCTGTTTACAATTATCCTTTTAGAACATACTTCAATCAGTCCTCTCCTTCTTTAGAACACCCATACTTATAATCTTTTAGATAATTGCTATTGGAGACTGCAGCAAGAAAACATTAATAACCTTACTAATGAATAGATAACTAGCCTTGCCCTTCATAATTTAAATGAACTTTTATAGAGATCAGATAAAAGTTTATAGAATTTTAACCTACCTCTTTCTACTTATAACTTTAAGCATTTTAATCAAAACATTCCATGAATTATTGCTAAAGAAAAATCTTATAATCAATAATATTTGAATATAATATAGCAAAGATGCTTAGATACTTCTAATCAAGATCAGCATATTGCCTTTGAAACTATAATTAATACTTATAAGTCTAATTAAGGTGGAATTTTTTTATTAATAGATCAGGTGGAATAGGAAAGATATTTCTAGAAAATATGATTCTAGTAAGAGTAAGATCTACTAGTAATATTGCTCTTGCTGTAGCTTCTTTAGGAATTTCTATTATTCTTTTTGATGAAAGCTATACTGCTCATTTAAGATTTAAGATTCTAATCCAAATTAAGTCTGATTCTTATTATTCAATCAAAGCACAAACCAATCTAGTAAAGCTTATCTATCAGACTAAGGTTATTCTTTAGAATAAAGCTCTAATATAATATTGATATATTACTGAAGCAGTTGAGAGAACTCTTTGAGATATTCACAAGCCTGATAATAGATCTTTTAGAGATGTAGTAATGATTTTTGCTGGTGACTTTCAACAATGCCTTCTATTATTCTCAAAGGTTTACATTCTCAAATTATTAATACCTATATTAAAAATGCATCATTCTGAAGTAAGGTTATTACTCTTCCTCTTGTTGTAATTATTAGCTTATTATATCTCTCCTATCAATGATCGATGCATCAATGATCGATGCTACGTCACTCAATCATGGCTTAGATGATCTTTGTTTGTATCGACCAATCATAAATTAGCATTAATAAATATACGCATATTGGCTTCATGAGCCAATTGCGCTCTTTACTCCAAACATATTCAAAGATCAAATTTCAACAGGTTATGAGCCCCGAGCCGCTCGAATTGCAGCTCGACAATCTGAGATCTACGCAATCATAGTATCTACACAATTACAACTGTGATTATAGTAAGCATTTATTTAAAATTGTAAACAATGCGTCAAACAATGCGATAAACAACGCGACAAATGACACTGCGATAAAGCAACATGATAAACAACACATAATGACATAGTATTCAACAACATAATGAAAAGGATAACCTATACACATCATCGTCATCAGCAACAAGATCAATAAGATTGTGGTCTAAATCAAAAACAGACAACAGATATCAAACCCTTGACAATGACAAAGGACTGGATGGCAACCATCAGAGCAATATTACATTTAGCCTCGATCAACAGGAACAGATGGCTATAATGATTAGAAATTAGAAAGATAAATTAGATACGCTGACAACCCTAATGGGCGAATTGATGGCAAAAATTGACAAAACAAATGCATCACCTAGTACACCAACCAATCAGAATGCAGCTATAGAAGGCAACATGCTACAATCACCATCACTATCACCAACAACATCAACAAAGCTTAATGATCTGGTGAAGGAGTACCTGAGATCGATCAACAAATTCGATGGATCAGGAGGTGTACCCAGATTGTTTGATTACTTTGATGCCATAGAGCAATTTATTACTAGTGCCAATCTATCAGTACAAAAGGAGGAAGTCAACACAGTGATCAGTAAGATTACAGGCAATGCTAGAATGTGGCTATGGAGGTACGTGAACACATCAGGAGAATTTGATTCATAGAATGAGCTTAAAGAGGCTATAATGCAAAAATACGCACCAATGGAACAATTATTATGAATGCGCGATAAGCTTGCGATGATGAAGCAAAAAGGATCAATCAAAGATTATAATGACGCATTCAACTGAATTATGGCGCAAATCGAAGGTATGACTAATACAGAAGCTATACTGCAATATCTCTGGGGTCTAAGCCCCAGGTACCGGGAATTAATACTTGCATGGGAGAATATGCCGACAATGCTGGAGGCTTTACAACTCATATGCATCAGGTTCGACCCGGATAGTAAACAAAGATGTGATAAAGCCTACGCGACAGACCAAGGCGGCTACCGAGGTAGCGACTGAGGCGGATACTGAGGCAGCGACCGAGGTGGCTACCGAGGCAGAGGTCGCGACAATCGAGGTGGAAACGCCAGATGAAGCCGAGGCTACAACAATGATAATGGAAATAATCGAGAAGATCATAATGACAGAGGTGACCGAGGTGGTGATCGCAGAGCCAATCGAGGCGGGAATTTTCGGGGACACCCTCGGAAATGTTATGTCTGTGAGGGAGAACACGGAATATTTCAATGCAACAAATTCAATGATTGGGTAAAAACAGAAAAAGAAAAAGAAAAGACTAAACCGAGAGCTGAAGCAAATCTGGCGATTGGCGCTATCATCGATTCGGGCACCACGCAATATATGTTCAACCAATTGGAGATTTTCGAGATGATGGCTGAGCATGACGGCTTGGTCACGTGTGCAGGGAATGAGAAATTACACGTGATGCACATTGGGACAATTGAGCTCGACAACGAGCTGAAATTACGAGATGTCTTATATGTACCGGAGATCACCAGAAATTTAATATCTGTGTGGGCATTGACATGTGATGGAAATGACATAACCTTCAAGAGCGACAGATCAGTAATTAAAATCGGTGTGGATCACGAAGAAGTCAAAATCAGACAAGCCGATGGCGACCTATTTCATTTATCGACATCACCAGAGCTAGAAGTAAACATCGCTGATTCTAAAATTGCAAACATCGCCGATTCCAAGATTGATGACTTTACATTATGGCATCACCGATTAGGCCATCCAGGCCGAAATACTCTGCAATCAATCAACAAATTTGTCACAGGGCTCGGAGATGTGTAGCTGTTGACCAGACAAATCAAAATATGCGCCGGGTGTGAACATGCAAAGTCATACTGCAAGCTATTCGGATACGTGAAAAATCAATCGATAGAGCCTATTGGAAGGGTGCACTCAGATCTGTGCAGGCCGATACCCACGCCATCAGTCAATGGAGCAAAATATATATTAACATTCATCAATGATACCACTCGCTATGTCACAACATATTTTATTGACAACAAAAGTGATACATTTGATTGATTCCGGACATTCAAGGCATTCGCCGAAATGCAATCGGGCCGAAAACTCAAGATTCTCCAATCAGATAGAGGAGGAGAGTATGTAAACACCGAGATGTGCGAATTTTTAATCAAAAACGGAATTCATCATGAAATGATGACACCAGACATGCCGCAACAAAACGGTGTAGCCGAACAATATAACCGGACATTGATAGAGTCAATCCGGGTAGTTAAAATTACTGCCGGCATATCTGACGAACTTTGGGGTGAACTTGCCGCAAGTGCTATATATTTACGTAACTGATTGCCAACACAAGCCAATAAGGAGAGTGCTTCACCATTTGAATTATGGCACGGTCACAAGCCTGATATTAGTAACTTACGCATCATATGAGCTGATGCATATATGTATATTCGCAAGGGAAAAAGGTCGAAACTGGCACCCCGATCTAAAAAGCTTAAAATGATTGGCTATCATGACGAAAAGAAGGTGTACAGGCTCTGGGATCCAACCAATAGGAGGATAGAGATCAGCTGCGATGTCACATTTGATGAATCTATTATATTAAAATCCCCAACAATCATCAATCCGGAAGATCAAGAATATGTCATTGAAGCGATCATCGGAGAATGCAAGATTGATGAAAAAAGGCAATATCTGGTTAAATGGCTAGGCTATGATGATGACGACAACACTTGGGAGCCAATCGAACAATTGATCGACACTGAAGCTCTACAAATTTGGCAAGATCGCATATCAGAAGCTAATTTAATTGAATCAACCGATGACCCAATGACCTACAAGGAGGCAATTTCTCTGCCTGATGTAAAGCTTTGGGAGGAAGTGATCAATCAAGAGCTTAAATTACTTAAGAATAATGATACATGAACGATTGTACCTGAGGTGCCTGTAGGATGCAAGCTGATTGGATGCAGATAGGTATTTAAAAAGAAACTCAACACTGATGGATCGGTTGCCAGGTACAAAGCAAGATTAGTTACCAAGGGATATTCACAACAGCAAGGAATTGATTACAATGAAACATTTGCTCCCGTAGCGAAATTCACGTCGATCAGGACACTTTTATTGATCAGAGCAGTCCTAAACTTAGAAATTCACCAAATGGATATAAAAACAGCATTCCTGAATGGCGATCTTGATGAAGAGATCTACATGATGGTACCTGAAGGAATCAACCAATTGGAGCTGTCACCGAGAGCTGTGTGTAAGCTCAATCGATCATTGTACGGACTAAAGCAATCACCTTGTATATGGAATCAGAAGATCGACAACTACCTCAGCCAATCAAATTTTTACAAGACTACAATCAGATCACAGCATTTATCTAAGAAGAAGACAAGACGATCAATCGCTGATAATTATTGCCATATATGTCGACGATCTACTAATTCTGGCTGATTCGATGGAAACGATGAACAAATTCAAGGCAGAACTTAGCAACGCATTTGATATGATAGACTGTGGCAAAATTAAACATTTTTTGGGTATTCAAGTCATGCATGATTGAAAAACATACATGATCACAATTAATCAAAGCCACTTCGCTAATCAAATCATTACAAAGTTTAACATGATGGATGCCAAGCCAATCAGCACACCCCTTGATCCATCCATTCAACTCAAAGCTGAAGGAGGAAAATCCGCAGACCAAAGTCTATTCAGACAAATGATTGGTAGCATAATGTACCTAATGATTGGGACGAGACCTGATCTAGCTGCTGCTGTCAGCATCATCAGTCAATTTTCGGCCAATCCAATGCAAGAACATCACTATGCCCTCAAATGATTATTAAGATATATTAAAGGAACAGCCAATTATAAGCTGTGCCTTGGATGTGATCAGGATCTAAGACTGATCGGTTTCAGTGATGCCAACTGGGGAGGAGATATTAACACATGACGATTAACTATGGGTTATATTTTCAACCTATCAGGAGGAGCCATCAGCTAGTCAAGCAAACGCCAATCAACCATTGCCCTATCAACAACTGAGGCAGAATATATGGCATTAGCACATGCGATGAAAGAAGTCATTTGGCTATACACCCTATTAGATGAGCTAGGATATTTGCCTAATTGTGCAACAACCTTATTTGAAGACAACCAATCAGCAATCGCCCTCGCCAAAAATCCAATTAATCATGCTCAATCAAAGCATATCGACATTCAGCACCACTTTATTCGAGAGAAAGTTGAATTAAAAGTAATAGATATCATTTATATGGCGACAGATGAAATGATCGCCGATGCATTAACCAAGCCACTTGTACGACCAAAACTTGAAATGTTGACTGCAAAAATGGGCTTACGTAACTAACATTTTTTAAAAAAAATTTATGTTCTTTATCACATCATTCTTATCACTCAAGTAGTATTTTACATATAGTTATTTGCAGTAAATGTACTTCATGGATGTCATTGGTGATGTACAGTTGAATATTTTATTTCTATTTTTTATTTTTTATTTTTATTCTTTTATTTTTTATTTATTTTATTTATTTTTATCGAGATATGTCAAGCAGGGGGAGTGTTGTAATTATTAGCTTATTATATCTCTCCCATTAATAATTGATGCATCAATGATCGATGCTACGTCACACAATTGTGGCTTAGACGATCTTTGTTTATATCAACCAATCATAAATTAGCATTAATAAATATATGCATATTGGCTTCATAAGCCAATTGTGCTCTTTACTCCAAACACATTCAAAGATCAAATTTCAACACCTCTTACTATTAATATATATCTTTTATAGAATCATATAAATATAATACTAAAAGAAAGAGAGAAAGCTAAGCAATTTGCTAACTAGCTTCTGCATGTTGGTAATAGACTTAAAGATAGAGATAACTCAGAACTTCTTTACTTACTTCAGAAGTGTTGCATTTCTCCTGACTCTGAAAACTATATCAACCAACTCATTGATACTATTTATTCAAATATTAGTACTCTTAACTCTAATAAAAATCTTTGATGTAATTATTTCAAGAAAAGAGCAATTCTTTCTCCTTAAAATATTACTGTTAATAAGCTTAATGAGAAGATACTTAGCTAGTTATCTAGTGAAGAGAAGGTATTTCTAAGTACAGATAAAGCTATAGATAATAGTAGTTAAAGTATTGATAATCTTTCTATAGATTATATTAATAGAATTACTATTACTGGTTTTCCTTTATATAAGACAGTTCTCAAGATTGGAACCCCTATTCTTCTCTTACATAACCTTGATCCTGCTAATAGTCTCTATAATAGTACTTGATTATTAATCACTCAGTTAGCTGGATGAGTTATTAAAGGTAAAATTCTTACTAGATCTTATACTGGTAATACTGTTTTTATTTCTCACATTGCTTTAACTTTTGATTTCAGTGTTGGTCTTCTTTTTATTCTTCAAAGAGTTCAGTTTTCTATTCATTTAGCTTTTGAGATAACAATTATATCAGAAAAATAGTTAATTAATCTACAAACTATTTTACTAAGAGCTGCAAACTATTTTACTAAGAGCTATAAACAAAATAGCCACAAACATAGATGCTAGTCATAGACTATGAACTATTATTGGCAAACAGCTATAAACAGCTGCAAACTACCCTAGAACTCCACTAGAACAATATCACAAACCATGAACTGGCTAGAACAGCCTGCAAACAGCCTGTGAACAGCCTGTGAACAGCCTACAAGCATGGATGCTAGTCATAGACTATGAACTGAAAATAGTTTCCTGATATAACAAATCTCAAGGTCAATCTCTCAATCATGTAGGTCTCTACCTTACTAATCCAGTCTTTACTCATAGTCAGCTCTATGTTGGTCTCTCCTATGTAACAAGTAAATAAAATATTAAAATACTTCTTAGCAACAATACTATTGGCAAGATCAACCAGATCTTAAATATTACATTTGATGAGATTTTCAAATATAGACATAATATAGAGTTAAATCTAAATGCTAACTAATTTTTATTTTATTTTATATATATATATCAAATCATACTATATTAAATTTAATATATAAATAAAGTACAGTTATTTACTTATATATAATTATATAGATATTCTATATATTTGAAAATAGTAATATTACAAATTAATTTATCATATCAATATGTTTATTTATTAAATTTACTTATTATACTTCCGTGCCGAAGGCACGGGTCTCACCTCGTTTAATTATAATTAAATATTACGATATTCCGCCACAAATTTTCAAAAAACTTGCTGAATAGAGTGTTCGCGAGGCTGCGCAGAGCACACTTGCACACTTGAACACTTGAACACGCGCTCACGTGCTCATGTGACAGGACTTTATAAATGTGAGTTCAAGTTAAGGTTCTCATTCCAGAGGTTCTAGGCTTGCACAATATAACTCTTTTAGAACAAGTGCTCCGAACCGATTTCCGA